>VIAU01000026.1:0-30199 GCA_009618085.1 Bathycoccus sp. SAG3 | reverse complement strand
CGAAACGCGTTAAAAGACGGTTCGCGGATAGGGGAGGGCGATTTGAGCGAGAACGATTTTCTCGACGAGTTAGACGAGGCATTTTTTGGATTAGAAAGCGGAGTTAATGCGTTGGAACCACGTCAAGAGAATGTCGGGAAGACGAAGAAGGCGCCAACGATGAAAAAGAGTACTCCGACAGCAGCTACAAAGAAGACGAAGGTGACGGCGACAAAATGCTCGACGAAAGCCGAAGGCGCGAATGCCGCCGCTCTCGGTGGTAAATCGAAGGCGTCTATAAAACCAAGGAAAGAGCGATTGAAAACCACCAAACAATCTTTAGAGTCGTTGTCGTTCATTTTTGGCAGAGATGGATTCGAAAAAACGACCGTCGGTGTTAAAAAGATACCGATGAGGGAAAAAAGAGGTAAAAATTTGCCTTTGACGACACAGAAGAGAGGTCGGAAGAGAAAATCCGAGCCTATCGTCGTTCGAACCGGTGACACGACGGACGAAGACAGCACGGACTCCGATGTTCACTACGACCTCGAAGAAAACTTCCTCAAGATTGATCTGTTGGAAAAAGAAACCATCCCAACGAAGAAAAAGCGCGGTCGCAAGCCGCTCGATCCAGAGGTGAAAAAAGCCAGACAAGAACAACGACTCCGTGAAAAAGCGAACATGATCACAAAACCATCCCCAAAACCTCGCAAACCAACTGTCGTCCGCGCAAAGAAACCAAAACCCCCTCCAATCGAGAAAATCAAAGGTCAGTGGTCCAAAGAAGAAGACGAATATTTGACTCGATTGGTTACACAATACGGCACTCGGAAATGGTCCACGGTGTCGCGAGCGCTCACCGGTCGAGTCGGCAAACAATGCCGCGAACGGTGGAACAATCATTTGCGACCGGACATTCGAAGAGGTTCGTGGTCAACGAAAGAAGAGTCGAAGTTGATTGAACTGCATAAGGTTTTGGGGAACAAGTGGGCGGATATCGCGAAAGGACTACCCGGGCGGACAGAAAACGCGGTGAAGAACCATTGGAACGCAACGTTGAGAAGGAAAGATGGAGCGCCGAGCGAATTGAGAGTGTACGCCTCCACACATACGAAAGGAAGAGGACCGATCGGACGACCGAGAAGTAGAAATAAACGACCAGAGGACGACAAACAGGAGGCGATTAAGGAGAAACTTTTGTCCGAAAGCGTCCAAGAGATGACGAAGAATGAGAATACCAACGACGATAAGACCGACGCGGCGCTAATCGGCGGCTCGGCCCACATCGCGGGCGTTAGCGATGGCTCGTTCATCGCGTTCGGCAATACTAGTTCTCAATCGAAATCTTTGTTAGAAGAAGTTTTGAACAACGAAGAAGATCTGAACAACGTGTTAGAAGAGTATAACGACGACAACGACTACGTTAAGAGCGATATCGATCTCAACGTCAACGCGGCATCCGGCGAAAGATCATCATCAGAGCAAACGCGCGAAGCGGAAACGCAAACTGACCCAATCAACGACGAAGAACTCGTAGGTTTGTCGGACGACGATGGTACGGCAGAATACGCGAGCGGTTACGCGACTACCATGACTGGCTTCGGCAGTGGCTGTGGAGCGATGCGATCGGTGCAAAACACCAAGGATGATTATATCGGGGAAGATGATACGGACGCCGTAAAACCATCATCGATAAAAGAAGCGCCAAAAATGACGAAGAATCCTTTGCGTCAGCAAGATCTTTTGAATACCACGGTCGAAAGAGGATCGACGGTAGTCTCGTCGCAAACTATATTTGCCATTCCAAATAATACGCGAAACGGGGTCGGCGCGAACACGCGCAGCAGTAACTTCAAACGCCCAAGCTCAATCCTCGTCACATTACCGGACAATACAGTCGATTTTGCTCAAATCGTTGGCATTCACGATCAGTGCAGCAAATTCGAAACTCGTTCCGATGCGCTCGAAACTGCCTCGTACGCCTCGCCGACGCCTTTGCCGAAAGAGAAATCGAAAGACATCCAACACACCTTGAAAGGGTTAGTTGAGAAAGTCCGAGGTACGGTGCAAGGTATATCTGGAGTCGCACTCACGACAAAAAGTGGCACCGAGGCGCAACAAAGAAGACTAGGAGGGAATTGCTTCGTCATTTCGATTGCCGCCAACCAGTGGTCGAACGCGATGAAAGGCGTGAGGTGTGCCGCGGAGTTTTTGAAGAAATAAAAGTTTCTGGGATCACATCCTGTTATTCTACTACGTCATAGTACAACTACTAATGCTATTACTACTGTTATTATATACTCTCTAACATTCTTATAGCTTCTTATGAATTCATCGGCGGATGGACGAGAACGAACTCTTCGGCGTATTCGCCGTCCAAAGCGCAAGACTTACTACACGTGTACACCGCGATCGACCCGAAATCTAAAGTAGTGTCGTTGAACTCCACCGACTCTTTCGGAACGATGAACGAAACGAGCGTCGGTAAAATTTGGAACTCAAACCTGCGTTTACTTTTACATATCGGGCAATCTGGAATTGCGCTGTCGTCCGGTGCGAGCGACTTCGACGGCCACATCGCTTTTGCGGTCGGCGCCGGACAATATCGCAACACTTGATCTGGAAATTTAGACAGTTTTACCGAGAACGTGGCTAATCGTTGCGCGTCCGAATCGATTACACCGGACGCGATTTCTTTCAAATCGTTTTCGGTGATTGCCTCGTCGCCTATGCTTTGAAATATCTTTTTTTTATTTGTGCTTTTATTCGCATTCTTTGCGTCCACGACGTCCGAGTCTATCGACGAGCAACTCGCATCGTCGTCGTCGCTTTCTGGTTCGACGACGATTTCAAATTCAGGATACGTCGTATTTTCATTACCACGACCACTACCGTTACTATTCGTCTTCTTCGTTTCATCACGCCTACCATCATCACAAACTCTCATTTTTGCCTCCGCATCTGCCGCTAACTTCTTCGCCTCGTACTCTTCAATCAACGCGTCCACGCGCGGGTCCTCTGGATTCTCGGGCGCTGGATGCATCCCGTAAAACGCGTTCTCTCTCCCTAACTGCGACCGGAACGCTCTCACTCGTCCTTCCTCTCCTAGCTTATCTCCTCGCGCGCTCGTGAACACGTATATCGTTCGGTGGAACGCGTTGGCGTTGTCCTCGTTCGCCGCGTATATTTGGAGTAAAAAATCCATAATCCTTTTTTGTCCCGTCGTCGTCGTTTCTTCCTTTTGGTCCAAAATCGTTTTCGGGTGCACTCTCGGGTCCACCCATTCCGGATGTCCCCCGACTTTGGACGGGAAATAGATGGCGTGCGTTCGTTTCCTCCCCCTCGGGGAGTCTTCGATGGGTTCGAGGAAGCCCAGGTCCCACTCTTCGTCATCGCTTTCGTCGTCGTCGTCGTCGTCGCTTTCTTCAAAGTCGTCGTCGTCTTCACGAGAAGGCATCATCATCCTCTTTTAATGTTCGCAAAAAAAACGATGATGATGATGCTCTCTCTCTTTCAAAGACCAAACAACACCAACACCGCACAAGCGACCTTCTCGAGAGAAAGAGAGAGAGAGAGAGAGAGAGAGAGAGAGAGAGAGAGAGTTCCGAATAGAAGAGGTGGTAAAGGTGCGAGTTCCCTTCCCGGAGTTCTCTTTTGTCACGTCTTTCCCACCTTTTTTTTTTTTGAGAGGTAAATCCCATAAACCCAAAACCCTACTCTTTCAAAACCCTAAACGAAAATGCCTTTTTTTTTTTTTTTTTTGAAAAAGAAGGAAAGGGACTGACGACATAAGTACAAAGCGAGAGAGAGGACTCCACCACACTCCTACTCTCTCTACCACCATTCATTGTACAGTCTTCGTGTTCGAGTCGCTTTTCATAGATGTCGCCTTTGCGAAGAAACAACAACGCTTTTGTAGACGGCGGCGGCGAGAGCACGACTACTACTACTACTACTCACGCCTTCCCCTATCTCGGGGCGAAGGCGGATGCGGAAGGTACGACGACCAACACACGAAAGCGAGAGAACGACTTTGTTTTGGAATTGCATTTTTAAAACCGCTCTCTCTCTGTGTGTTGTGTGTTTCTCTCGACGACTGAAGGAAAACCGTCCGGTGATGAATGTAGCTCGATAATATACCGATAAAACTGCCCGAGCGGCGGCGACGACGACGTCGCGGAGACGAGACGAGTGCTTTCGTGAGGACGACGACGACGCAGAAGAGAGAGAGCGTTTTGGATTCGATCGTTCCAAAGAGAGACGGCGGGAAGAAGAAGAAGAACGTTGTGTCCTGGACGCTTTGGCGCGCTCTTCTCTTCTCTCCGACCCCGCCTCTCTTTCTTTTTCGCGCGCATCTGCGGTCTCGTTCGAGCGACGACTTTCGGACCTTCCGACGACGCGAAGAGGGAACGAACGGCTCGTCGCACCTTTTTTTCTCTTTTGTGCTCACGCAAATTATTGCACATGTCCCTCTCTTTTGACAACGCGAAAACAGAAACGCGCGAAGCGCTCGCCGCCGCGACGAAACGCATCACGAAACTCACGAACGAAACGAGCGGCTCGGATTTGGTCGAGTTGCTGCGAGAAGCTCCTCGAGAGGCGTATTCGTTGCAACAACCTGGATGGCCTTCGGAGCTGAGGAATTTGACGCGCGAACCGTTGCCGAAAATCGTACTCGAGAGATACGAGAATCGCCAGTCGGTGTGCTTTTGCGGGTGCTTTCCGGAGATTTCCAGGGCATGGGCAACCGTAGACGATTCGTTGTTTTTGTGGCGGTTTGATGTGGAAAACGACGTGCCGATTGAATTGAATGAAGAGTTCAACGGGCAACCGATTGTGTGCGTCGGGTTGGCGGATCCAAAGGAAGGGGTGTTCGTGAGTCAAATTGCAAAGATTTTAGTCGTATTCACGACGGTAGAGATTAAGATGTTAGGGATAGTTTCGGACGTGAGCAATGTTGTTTCTAAGGAGGATAAGAAAAATAAAACGAAAGTTGACAACGAGGCGCAGAATGACGGAGGAAAGAGGAAGAAAATTGCACTTGATATGAACGCGCCTTTGTTGATTCGCGACACAACGTTTTCGTGCCCGTCGGATGCGATTGTTTTTAATCAAATTTGCGGTTGTTCGAGAACTGGGAGGATCTTTTTAGCTGGAAATGATTCGCACGCATACGAGTTGAAGTATCACGGCGGAGATGGTGGTGATATGACTTTAGCAAATGGAAGCGCCTCGAGTAGCGGAGGTTTTTTTGGTCGAGGCGCACCGAGGGTGAGGAAGGTCAAAATTTCATCCTCTGGGTTTTCAAATTATATCCCGTCTTCTTTGAACTTTTTCAGCGTGGAAGACCCGTTGGTCCAAATTTTATGCGACGAACAACGGGGCATTTTATACACCCGTTCGCAAAATGGCGCGGTGAGAGTATACGATTTAGGCGCAAAGGGGTTGGACGCGCCGAGACGCGTGGTCGAGGTAAAAGATATCTCGCAACTCGCTGGGAGGGGATTGTCAAATGGCTATTACGGTAATGGGACGAGACGTTCGATGTATGATAATATTGGTAATTCGATGTTTGAAAACCGGTCGCCGTCGTACGGAGGATCTCGAGGTGGGTTTGGGTCTCCTCGGTATGGTGATTATAGGAGTCCGTCTTCGAGCGGGCGGTACGGGCAAGAGTCGCAAAGAACATCGAGTTCAGATGCGAAGAAGAAAGCTGGGAAGTTGGTGCACATTGCAATCGTTTCCGCGCAAGAATCTGCGAGTGTGACTTTGGTAGGCGTGTGCGCTGACGGGCGACGGGTGTATTTAACCGCGTTGCCGTCGTCGTCGAGTTTTTATGGATCTTCGAGCAATAAATACATCGCACCGACCCGATTATCTGTCGTAGAAACGCGCGACCCTCCTCCATCTGGTGGTTCTTCTGCTAAAGGATTAACTTCAGCCCGAGCTTTACTCGACGCCTCGGCCAACGCGCTTGAAGTCGAAGCCGCGCATTACTACAACGGCGTTTTGCTCTTATCTGACAGTAGTTCGCACGACGAAATGAGTAAATTATTTTTAGCTACGCGAGACGCGATGTTGCCCATGCACTTGCAACTTCCACCTCCGATGACGGCACCGCGAAACGCCGGTCCGGCGAGGGGATTGCGAGAGGTTGTGCAGAAGCCCTCGATTTTGGAAGGACGCATCGCGGCGAATGTTGGTGCTGTTGGTGAATTGCCAATGCCCTACAGAATACGAAGAGATTTGGATCCACCGTTTCCAAAAGGCACTCCGGCCTCAGTCGTCGAACAGTCTACCGGCTCCAAGTTACGAAGCGAACTCGTCGAACAAAGTTTATTTCGAAGCAAACGGAGGAAGTTCGTGCTGGTGACAAACAGCGGCGTCGTGACTTTTGAGAAAGCGCGACCGATCGATACGTTGGCGACTTTGTTAAAAAACAAAGTTCCAGAGCATATCGAAGAGTTTTTCTCGTGTTACGGACCAGTCGAAGCGGCTATTATGTGTTTGACCTTGTCTATCGCTTCGGCGGTGCATTTAGGATTTGCGGAGCCAATTCCACCGAGCGTGAGAGATGCTGCGAGACGAGCGTTCGAGGATCCGCGATTTACCGGAGAGCCTAGAGTAGATAGCGAAGACGTTGATGTAAATGTGGGGACGAAAGGTGCAAATGGACAAGACGGTGATGCCGTGGTGAAAAATCTGGAACGATCGTCCGCGGGGTTCAACATGGGTCGCGCCATTGTGCAACCGACTTTGCACTTTTCGTCCGCGCACAAAGCGATTCATTTGTACATCGCGCGTGCGGTTCAAGCGATATGGGAACGACCGTTAGCAATTGCCATTCGCGAATCTCAAACCGCAGAAGCGTCGACCATATCTTCTAGCAGATACGGGTATGGAACCTCTCGCTCGCCTTTGCGATTCGCGTCGGACGCTCTTCGCTCGGCTGCGCGATTTATTGGCGAAGATTTGGTTTTGCAACTTTCCGTGGAGCCAGAGACTTTAGAAACTATTGAACAACGGTTACGACCAATCGAAAAATATTTGCAAACGAGGAAACCGAGAACATCCAGTCAATTGACGCCGGTGAAAAGGAGAAAGCTAGCACTCAACGCGGCGAGGGAGGAAGAGAATTCTATGGATGCGCTTTTAGCGCTCGTTTCTAGAGCTTCGCAGGCCATTTGCTTGTTGAAGTTATGTTCGGAAACGGATGATTTCTCGTCTGTTGCGGCGGCTTTGCCGCACGAAACGCGGGTGACGTTGACGCAGGTACGCGTTTTCACTTTATTTTTTTATTTTCGTTTTTTCTCGATCTCCGCGCTCGTGCGCTCACACATACACACAAAAAGAAACAATGAAAGAGGCGCGTTGATGATTCAATCATATAATCTGTCAATCAGATGAATGTTTCGACGCATGTTTAGAACATATATGGTGCCCTTCCACTGAGCGTCTTATTTTGTTTGTTCTCATATTTGTGTGTGTTTGACTGTTCTTTGGTACACTTTCTTTCAAGACATACTAACGCAACACTCAATTCTCTCCTTTTGCAATAAACAGATGTCCATTCAACGATTTATTTCGACGCCAGAAGGTGCAAAAATTGCATCTGCACTCATCGAATCGCTCATGGCACGCGTTGTGTCCTCTTCACGAGGCGACACGGCGCCATCGCGAGGCGCATCCTCCGACGCGCTCGGCAGCGCCGTGCAAAAGCGCAGCGAACAACTTTCAAAAATGTTACAATATGGCGCGCCGGATTTTTTCGGTGCGGACTCTCGAACCTTTTATCGCGCGAGGGATATTCTTCAACGCGCGAGAGAGGCTCGAGCGTTGCGCGACGTGGAGAAAAGAGATAAGTTTGTCGGCGAAGCGTTGAGATTGTTTGCTCAGGCACCGTTAGCGGGCGATTTGAACGGCGTGTGCGCGGAATTAGTCGATTTGAGAGCATTCCACGGAGTGGTCACGTTAAGTTTAGCAGCAGCATTGACGTTGCGAAGAATGGAAGAGCAACGAAAAGCTGACGCGAGTACGGGTGGAAGAGTGCAAGCCGAGCCTGATATGGTGCGTTTTCGTTGTTTTTTGTTATTTTTTGTCTCTTTATAAAGATCATCGCGGTGAGGATACACGAACTTGGAAACGTACGCACGTGGCTTACCGCCTCGTTTCCGTGGCGAATTAAAAAATTACAGAACATCTAAGTCTGAGCGATATCTCGATCCCGTTATATATATATATGTGATGTGATATGTTCATCATCCGACTGACATTATTGTAACCTCTCTCTTTTTACAAACACCAGAGTTTCGCTCAGTGCTACGCTTTGATATCCACCGCTATCAAATCTTTAGTCACCGGGAAGCCTTCCGACACCTTCGTTCCCGAAGACCAAAGAAACGCAACGACAACTAGTGCTCAACAACACCAACAACAAGATTTGCATCCTGGGTCGTTAGCGGTCGTCTGCGCTTCACTTCCAAAGGACGCCAGAGAAGCTGGCATTCGACGCATTCTCGATAAGATCGTCGAGTCCGAAGAAGACGACGTCATTCAAGTCGCTGCGGAAACGTTGATCGCTTTAGATCGCTTAGACGATGTTTCCAAACTCCCACCACATGCGTTAGAGCCGTTTCTTTGTGAATACGGTGCGTTAAACAAACATTTGAGTTTGCAACCGACGACAAGAGAAGAGGCGAAACATTTGCAATTGCTCACCAGATTGTACGGCGATTACGGACAAGAAGGCATGTCATCGGACGTGTGCGTCGCGTTAGCTGAAAGACATGTGGCGGATCGTTTATACCCGTCTCTCGAAGAGCGCATGGGTTTGCTTCAAATGGCTTTGCAATATGGTACGACAAAAGATCCAGCGACGGGCGCGTTCAAAAGAGACGCGAGAAGAATCGAAGAAATTGAAGGCAAAGCGAAAGTTTTAGAGTTTCAAATACGATTGGAAAATGCTTTGCGTTTAAAAAGCAAACGCATGCAGTCGATGGCTGCTGGCGAAGGTCAAGGTCAAGGTCAACAAATCGATCACACTTTAGTACAAGAGCTGGAGCAAGCCGCGAACGATTTGCGAGAAAATGTGAAATCGATTTCGGATTTGTACAATGACATTGCTCGCCCGCATCGATTTTGGGACATTTGCTTGGAGATCATCGCATGGGCACGGCCTCAGAGAGGGTCCTCAGACGATCAAGAATCTTACGCAGACGCTTCCGCGGTCCCGAGAGAACTTTGGGATTGCGTCATCATAGACGCTGTCCAAGATGTCCTCTCTCGAGCCAACGAAACGCACACGCGCCGCGCCATCGTTGCCGCTGCATGCGCCGCGGTTGCTGAAATTGCCCCAAAAGTTTTTACGGAATCTGCCGCGAATAATGAAATTGCATTTCCGATGTGTCATGTCACATGTAGGCTCGAAACATTAGCGAGCGGTCATTGGGGCGTCATGTTCAACTCACCGAGTGTCAACGAACGAGAACAAGCCGAAGACGACGACGTTGCGGATTGTTTGTTACAAAGCGTCCGTGGAAACTGTCCTCCGGTGCAAAGAGCGTACGACCGTTTGCTCGCCGCCGAACATCGTAGGATGCACGACGAAGAGATTGGTAAAGAAATGCACAAAGCGTTACACTCGACAAAGTTGCGCTTGCGAATGTTGCGATCCGCATTGCGCGTGATGCACGCTTGGGACGCTGCCACGGGAGGTGGTGGTAATGGATTTTCAGGGACAGGCGACGATCGAAACTTTGATTACTCGTCTCGAAAGTCCTTTGCAAGAGCATCTATCGGTGACATTTGCTTAGCGTATTCCCGCGTCGCAAAAGAGCTCGTCGGCGCCTCCCAAGAACAAAACGTGGCGAAAGAACTCGCCGTTGCCTTTGAGCGTTTAGCCGATCGGTTTCTTCGTTAATAATTGTAATTGAGTGGAATAGTATAACTTTATATTCAATGAGTATCCGTGCTAATATATATATATATATATATGTAGGTACCATATGTGGTAGGTACCAACCCCGGTATATACCTGTATATATAATATAGTGTGTGTGTGAACTTAATCCTCGCCACCTTTTGCGGCTAACTCCGCCAAATCGTCCGCCAAATCGTCCGCCTTCTCCTTCGCTTCTTTCTCCTTCTCCTCTTTCTCTCCTTCTTCCTCCGTCTTTGGCAACGCCGCCATCTTCTTCTGCGCCTCCTCGAACTTATCCTGGAACAACTGTGCCTTCTCTTCGCTCCCAAATTTAATGCACATGTTTTGCAACGCCGGTGCTTCGTCCCCGTCCGAGCAATCCACCGTCGTAAACACTCTCGCCTTTTCGCTTCCGGCGTGCGTCGTCACCTTCGTCTCCGGGTCGATGTAAAAGTTTGCGCAGATTTTCAGCGTTTTATCTCTCCTCATGAGTAATCTGCATTTCTTCGTCTCTTTGTGTTCGAGTATTTTCATCGGTCCAAGGCCTCGTTCTTTCCACTCCCCGTCCAAAAATCGATACGCTTTCGTCTTCGCTTCGAAGAGAATCTCCTCGTTTTCCTCGCCCGTCGTTTTCGCCTCGCTATCTTCGATGATTTCCAATTTCACCACCGGGGTGAACTCTTTCGTGCACTCTCGCTCCACGTCCTCCTCGTCTCCCTCGTTGTTGTTTTCACCACCCTCTTCTTTCTTTCCCGTCGTCGTCGTCGTCGTCGTCGTCGAGGCGAACGCGGCTGGGTTGAACCCCGCGCCGAACACTTTCGAGCCGGATCCAAACACTTTCGTCCCACCATCATCATCGGCTTTTACAGCACCCGATGCATCGTCCTGTTTTTTTTCTTCTTCCCCAACAAAGGCGGACATTGTAAAGACGCGTTCTTCTTCGTCGTCGTCGTCGTCCTTCTTCTTCTTCGCTCTCTTTCCTCGACAAAGCAAAGTTGGTCTCAAAGTGTGTGGGTAAAAATAATAATAATAATAGGTCCCACTCCTTGGTGTTGTGTTTTGGGAAAGGAAAAAGAAAAGAAAAGAAAAGAAAAGAAAAGAAAAGCGCTCTTCTTCTTCAAAAAAGTTCATCGAAAGAGAAAAAATGGAAAGAAAAGAAAGGGCCTCTCTCATTACCAAAAAAAAAAGGGCAAGGCTCCAAAAGTACACATACCTGTTTAGGGTAAGGAATACTGAGTTTTGAAAAAGGACCCACTCCCTTTACTACTGCTAGTATACTTTGACGCATTATCGACATGAACACCAACTCGAGAACTCTTTGGCGTGGTGGTGGTGGTGGTGGTGGTGGTGGTGGTGGTGATGGTGGTTTGAACGACGACGACGACGAGGAGGAGGGGGAAAACGGTGGTGTCAAAGATGGATCCGAACACCACATTTTTGGGAGGAGGAGAAGAAGAAGACCAAGAAGGTCGTGCATCGGTGTCCTGGCGGATTCGAGCGCGCGACGAAACGCGGGTGCACCCCCGGTATGCGTCGGCGTGCCGTTCCGAGAACGAGACGACGGGAGTTGGGACGACGACGACGTTGTAAACGACGACGCGATGAGGCATCACCACCAGGAGAGAGAAGGCAATCGCATCACATCGAAGAAGAAGAACAACACGAGAGATGGATGGAAATTCGCGTGCGTTGGATACGGGAGCGCGGCGGCGCCGGGAGCGACGAGGACGTCGTCGAACGCGATGGAGGAGGAAAAGGAGGACGAGTTACCTAAGTGTCGCGGGCTGGAGATTTTAGTGAGCGAACACGTCCTCGACGATGGAGACGGGATGCATGAAACTGACGAAGAGAGGGCGCGAAGAATGCGACTGTCCAGAGACGAACGACGACGCCGAGGCGCGGACGCGAAAGAGGAGGAAGATTTCATCGTCGCTTTGCACCACAAACCAGACGAAACGAGACGTAGAAAGATAGATGGCACGAGACCGACGACATCCGAAGACACCATCGCGGAACGTCGACGTCAACATCAACTTAAGCGACGCGTCGTCGACGCGGAACACAAACTCCCGAACGAGTTGAACAACTTCGACCAGAGGTTCATCGCGCAATCGAAGTTGATTTGGAAGAGGATGGAGAAACACGCCAAGTACGTGTATAGCGGCGCGTTTATGAAAGACTTGTAGTAATATTTGTGTACTAGTACCAATTTGTATCAAAACCATTCCGAATATACGTTTGTAGTAAAGCGCCGCGCGAGGTACCAACCCAACGATTCTTCTTGCATCAAAGAAGAAGCCGTGTTTAGACGATAGGGACACAAACTCGCCTCTCGATAAAGATCGAGATACAATGCCGGGTCCTGAAGAGCGATCCTCAAGACCTAGCCAATAGCAGACGTACAAAACTAGTAAAACTAGTACTTGTTTTTTAATTTCATTTTTATCACATTTTTATCAATCATTTTCGTTTTTTATTCCAAAAAACACCCCGTTTGGGCACAACACAACTTCTTCTTCCATTAATTAATTAATAATGTCTTTGTCGTCTGGGGGCATCCAAATTCTTCCGAGGAGCGACGACGGTTTACGTCTGGACGGCGAATCTTTGGTCGAACGCGTCCATGGTATTCGACTGCAGATCCCGAACCTCCGCGCATCGATGGACACAAAAGTCATCGGAAACGTATCTTTAACGTCCCGGAGAATTCTGTTCGAATGCGACGACGTTAACGACGACGAAGATTATTCATCATCACGAACACCCACCCGGATTCAAATAGGGTTCAAGAGCGTGTGCATGCACGCGATTTCGTCCTTCGACGAGAACAACACCGCCGAGAAGTGCGTGTATTTTCAAGTGGACGGGCAATGCGATCCAGAAATAGGGTTCGAGAAAGAAGAAGAAGAAGAAGAAGAAGAAGAAGATTGTGTGGATGATGATTATGAGCACTCGACTGAAGTTCATTTTTCTCCGTGCGAAGAGAAGTACCCCACGACGGAGGAGAGGAAAGACGTCGTCGAGAAGATTTTCGAAGCCATGAACGAGTGCGCGTTGTTGAATCCAGACACGGAAGACGATAACGACGATGAAGACGATCCGTTTGGGGGAATGATAACCGCGGAGACTTTAGGCGTTGGCGGGTCGAACGATTATTTTACGAGCGAAGAGGAGATTCGCGAAGCCGGATTAGGGGAGAAGTTGGACGAGTTCGAGAGGAAATTGGTGATAAGCGAAGAAGATAGGAAGAGATTTGAAGATGCCGAAGAAGATTAGACTCGTTAGCTTTTTTATTTCATAGTATACAATAACAAGAACTTTAGTTCGTGTACACGCTCACTTCGCCGTCGCGAGTGCCAACGAAGACGTCTCTGTCCGATCCAGTTTTGAAAGATGTAGAGGTGAATGTTTTCTCCTTCACAACCTCCATATCATCATAACGCAACATCATATCGTAGAAATCGTTCTCGTCTCTCAAAACTCCTGCTTCTTTTCCCACGCGAAAGACGGGTTTATTTGCAAATCCAGAAACGACGATGTTCTTCTCGCCGTCGATGTTCACGCGCAACGAGGTATTCGCCGAAACGAGTGCGCTTGCTAAGTCCGACGTCGTCGTCGTTTCCGCAGCGGCGACAATCCGTCCCCGCATCCGCGTCTCTAACGCGCAACACTGACCGGAATCGTCGATGGCAACAATAAAGCCGAGCGCGTCTCCTAACCCGTCACCTAACGGCGCAAAGGCGATCGATCGAGCGGCGATGTTTCTTCGACTCGCGACGCTTTGCTTCCATACCGGTTTTGAAGAAGAAGAAGACGAACGCGTATCGAACGCTTTGACCACGCCTGAATCGTGCGCAGAAACGATGATGTGGCACCGCGGATCGACGATTACGTCGTTCGTGCATTCGCCGGAAATTTCGTTCATACCAAACACGCTGATTTCAGAGCGCTTCTCAATGTCGTGAAGCACAATTGCGCCGTTGATGTGAGAAGTCACAGCACGGTTTTGGTGAGACGTCAACGACGGGACTTTGATGACGTTTATAGGTGCCCGTTTGGATGAAGACACGCGGTCGATAGACCCGTACTCGCCGTTATACGCGAACAGATTACCGCCAGATGTTGAATATAACGCAATCGGTAAATGGCGCGTACTAGCGTTCAAATTCGCGGTTTGTCGCAATATTGCCAAATTTGTGATTGGCGATGATGACGTCGGGACCGCACGGATGGTATCACCATTTTTCATATCCACGATGCGCAGAAATCCATCGGAACCAGTTGAATACGCGACGTTCGAATCTGCAAAACATTCAATTGAAGTCACCACTCCGTTGTGTGTCCTCCTTGACCATTTCTTTTTCAAATGCGATCTATCATCATTCGAAGGTGGTGGCGCTTTAAAGTCTCCGAGAATATCAAACTCGATTTTCTTATCGAGAGACGTATCAATCTCTTGCGTGTCACTAAATGAACGCTCCAGGATGTTATTTGGCGACGCCGCTCTTCTCAACGGCGAATCGTTCAAATTCAACACCTCGATTGTGTTCGCGATGGCATCTTCGTCTTCATCATCTCCAACCAATAGATAATCGTCGGCTCTACGTGAGACGAGACGGATGGTGTCGATGATGCTCGCGCGGATATCAGCTGGAATTGGTGTGACGGTTTCGTCGTCTTCATCATCGCGATCTTTATCGTGGCCTTCATTCGTCGTCGACATTTTTGTTCCTAAATTCTCTAAACTCATCGATTGGCTTCTTCTATTCGTCTTCCGCTTAGCACCAATGGTACCATCGCCTTTCCATCGCTTCCACGCCATGCGCTTCCTTTTTCCGTGCTCCGTAGCAAATATCCTCTTCGGTGTTTGTCCGAACTCGTTAATCTGCGTTTCCAAACTCATCTGTTCGTCGATCGATGCCGCGTCGTCTACGTTAATCTCGCCTTCGTACGTCAAAGGGTGGAAAGAGTTCATTTTGTTTTTGTAATCATTTTGGTACACGCCAAAGATTAAGTCGATCCACTCGTGTAATTTTGCGCTCGCAGTTTCGGATTCTAATGCTTTACGGTTGACAGTTGTAAAGCGAACCGGATCATTTTTCGCCCATTGTGGCAAGACGACGTCGTCGATTTTTAAGTCCGGCGCAGACGCGCGATGGCCGAGATTGAGCTTCAGGTTGTTTCTGAGAAACTTCCGAGAGCACTCCGGAATGAAAAATTCCGGAATGAGTTCTTTCAAATCCGCCTTGTTATGTAAACAGGACGACCAGGTTTCCGATATAGATTTGAACAATCGATCGGGCTTATCGAAAGATCCGTTTTGCAATTTCAAATTATGCTTCGGCGCGCATCGGAGGAGATAGAAGAGGACGTAGCCAGGGGCAGAGTAATGAGTTCCGTACAAGAACGGTTTTTGAGACTGTTGCTGTTGCTGTTGCATGTCTTGCATGTGTTCCATTCGCTCTTGGAAGTATTTCAATCGCTCTGGATTCAACGCGCCAATCGGTTTCGATAAATCGCGGTACATTGCAGGGTCGGAGACGTCGATGTTTGTACTACCACTACCACCACCACCACTACTACTAATATTACTACTGCTACTGTTTTTGTTATCTGACTCGAAACAGTACTTATCATCACCGGTACCATACTCTTTTAGCACCCACGGGAAAACGAAATACTGTGCCAAGTCGTGAAAAGAGCGACCTGAAAGTGCGTTCAAATACATCAAGTATTCAAAATTTGACACGTCCCCGATTTTCCAAGCGTTCGTGACTTTCGAAATAGCCTCTACGTTTGTCGGGTCTAAGAAATTGGATAAAATTTTCGTTTCGTTTTCGCTCTCGATTTCATCGCTGTCACTTTTCAAAAGTGCCTCTATTGCAGCTTCTCGAGCGGATTCAGAACGGAAAGCGAATAAAACGCTTGATCCGCGCATCATCGTCGATTTAGTATTATTATTTTCGTCGTCGTTGTGATCCACTTCGTAAAACACCTCCACGGCAACTGGTCTCGAAGCATACCGTCTGCGTGCGACTGCAACGACGTCTTTCAAAGCGACCCAATTCGCTTCAGTTTTATTCAATTTCCTAGCCACAATCAAAGGTTGAAAATATAAATGCGTACTCGTCATCCTCACTCTCCCGGCTCTCCGTACCAACGGCGTAATCTTCGCCGCCGGAGCGTCGAATCGACTCATCCTCTCTACTCCAATCAAATTCTTCTCATCGAACCTCATGTTCCCTTCTCTTTGCCTGGATAAAAACGCCAGCTGCTCGTTCTTCGTCTGCCTGTTCTTCTGCTTTGAAATGTTCAATAACTTATTCGCCGGCGTTCGCAACCTCTGTTCGATGTCCTCTTCTGCGTCTCTCATCGTTATTCTCCAGATGAGCGTTTGATCTCGCACGATTTCCCTCGCTTCGTTCTCTTCGATCAGCACTGCTTTTTCTGTCGAGATGTCCACCGAATTCGGTTCGATTCTCGATATCTCGATCGATCGTCCAATCGCGTCCTCGTATTTGATTTTCACCAATTTCTCTCTTCTTCCCTCCCCTCTTTTGGGGGTCCGGTCCCCTTCTAAAAGAAATGTTGCGCTCGCGTCGTCCTGTTCTCTGCCTCCTCCCCTCTCATCCTGCGGTTCAAACCACACCGCGTGCGTGGTCAACCACGTCGTCCCTTCCGTCGCGGTTCCATACGCCCCGTCTGGGAGCGAGATGCACCTCAACGTGCAGTTTGGGATGATGGAGACGACGTCTTCGTGGTCGTCGAGGTAGACGAACGAGAAGTGATTTTTTCCAATTCGAGCATGCGGTCTCTTCATTCTTTTTTACCACGCACTCGCGCGATGACGACGAATACTGACGATTAACGGCGATGCGAAGAAGAAGAAGAAATCTCGAAAGTTCACTCGACGAAGATTGCTGAGGTCGACCATCTCTCGCGAAGAAAATTGATGCGCATATTTTTGTGGCGGGTTTAGATTTTTAACGAACGCTCTTTTGAAGAAAAATGTAATGTATAGATCGAGTACTTGATTTGTGCGGAAATGTGTGTGAAATGATGCAAAATAGAACCAACTCGACTGTTTACACCTGATAAACTTTCATACCTCGTCGCGCGGCGACGGCGGCTGGCGTTTGCATCCTCTCAAAGGCCTCAAACACAGCGCGCACGGTGTTGTGTGGATGATGACTCCCCGTGACTTTCGCCTTCAAATCTCTAATACCAGCCAACTCGCAAATGGCGTCAATGATGTCGTTGCACCGCCGTCCGCTCCCGGAAGGACTCGGCATCATCTTTACCCTCGTTTTACCGCACTTTCCACGCAACTCGTGAAAAATTGTGTGATTTTCAAACCGTTCGACAAAGGTCAAACTCCTCGCCGCTTTCTTCGTCGCTTTTTCAATTGCTGGACCAACCTCGTTGGCTTTTCCAGTCGCAAATCCGACGACACCCCGACCGTTCCCGACGACCACCATCGCGGTAAAGTTCATCAGTCCGCCCCCTTTGGTTACTTTACACGTCCTATTCACGTCGATGACTTTTTGTTGCAACGATTTCACCAGAGCTTCTCTCTCTTGATTCTCTTCGTCTTCGACGTGTTTGGAAAACACACGTCCTTTCAACGCCTGGTTCAGCAAAAACCGTTTCTGTTTCGCCGGCGCTTCGTCTATTCTCCGTTTCATCGCTTCGTACTCTCGAATCGTTTCGTCGTCCATAAAATCCCTTGCGTCCTCGGGCGTCGCGCCCCGCTCGATAAACTCTAACGTTTCACGAGGGGTCCAATCTTTCATGAGTTTTCTCCCCGAATCGATATCCTCAATCGTCCATGACGTGACGTGCTCTTTTCCGCCATCTTTTCTTGCATCTGACCTTCCTGCAAAATCTCCTCTCGCGTGCATCCACGCGTCGCCAGCGAAATCTCGAGGCGATATCACCCTTGGTGGAGGCGTCGAATTCACGCCTGAAATCGACCCACCCTCGACGCGCTTTATTCCATCATCTTCATCCGCGTCCCTCTCGTTGGAGTCTCGCGCGCTCTGCCACCCTTCTCTTGCACTTCGTCGCGCGTGTTCCCAGGTTTTTGCCGCGAATCCTTCTTCGGTGTCGTCGTTGTGTCGCGTGCAATACGCGCGCGACATCGATCGCATCGTCGGCGCATCGTCGCGGACGATTAAAGTGTTTTGAAGCGTTTGTCGCGCGGCGTTTTTTGAGCGCACGCGCACCAAATCTCCTCCTTGTAGAAACACAGGGGTTGATGTCTCCGCGGCGGCGGCTCTGAAAGAACACGACGCGAACGCGTTCGTGAGCGCGCGACGCATTGCAAAAGAGCGCGAAATAATGTGGCGCTTTTTTACTTGGAAAGGAAAACTTTTTAGGTTGTTGTCGCGGGATTTTTTCACTGTTTTAAATGCGGTAGTACATGTGTTGTTGATACACCACGGGAACTCAACGCGCGGATGCTTCTACGGAAGAAGAATACTCTTCTTCATCTCGTTCTTCATTTTCTTCTACATTTTCTTCGCCATTTATTACTTCACCATCATGTTCTTCTTCGTCTCGTGCTACGCTGTTCTTCTTTTCCGTAAAGTCCTCGACAACCGCGACGACGGCTTTGACCAGTTCCGCCGGCACGTACCTACCGTTTGCCGTTTTCTCCTTCTTTTTCTTCTTTTTCTTACCGTCCGTGAACTTTCTGGACACTTCACTTTTGACGATGATCGCTTTATCTCGAGTTAACGAGGCGGCTTTTAAAGCGTCGTCGTCGACGATGAACTGCCCACCATCTGGGGTTAGTATGTGCGTGACGTAATCGGAGACGTGGAAGTCGATGGCGTATTCGGTATGTTTTCTGTTCAAAGCGTCGACGATGGCAAGAATGTAATCGGTGGCGGTCATTCCGCTCGTCTCGCGATCGATGGAACCATTAAACATAAGAATTTTTGGGCAGTTTCGTTGGGCTATGGCTTCACCGACGTCGCGGAGGATTAAGTTTGGGACGATGGAGGTGTATAAAGAACCCATGCCGTAGATGATGGCGTCGGAGGTTTCGATTTGTTTGAGCATGGTCTTGTTCACTCTCGGGAAAATTTCGCCGATTTCATTGGACGCGGAATCTGTGCCGTCGCCACTAGCGTAGTAAATGCGTTTGATTCGAGAATCGAGCGTCTCAGAGGCGGTGACAGCTTTGTCGACATCCCAGACAGATAACGGGCGCAAGGTCAAATCGACCAAACGGCTTTGGATTAACTCGGAGGCGGACGAGAGGTTGCCGTCGGCGAGGGCGTCGCGGACGCGAGCGTGACCGTCGGTAGATCTCGGTATCCCGCCCCAAAACTCCTGCCCTTCGATTTCTGGAAACTCGCCAGCTTCGATGATATCGGTCCAAAATTCTTTGGAGAACATGCTCGGAACCTCTCGAGCGCTGTCCACATCGAACTGTTTCGTGAAACTCTTCTTATCCACGGACGGGTGCGAAATATCGTTTTGGCCTCGAAGAATGGTTCCGTCCGTTAACTCGGCGTTAATAGTCACTCGTTTATCACCTTCGCACTCGATGCACGGAACAACCATAGTTTCTCTCGGTAACTTGGAAACTCTAGCGTATAAAAATATCGCAGCTTCCATCGATCGGAAAAACATCCGCGAGCCGGCGAAGAAAAAGTTACCGATGGACCCGTTCACGAACGCGAATCGTTCTTGGTTCGTGTTCGTGGTGACTTCCGTGTGAAAGTGGACTAAGAACCGTCGAATGATGGTCGCATATGCGTTATCGATACCGTCCCACAACGGCGAATCGCCTTCTTGAATCTTGTACCATTCATTTTTCGCCAACTCTTCATCCGTCGGGTGCAATCGATGCGCTAACAACTCTTTCACCGCGATGGCTTCTTGCGTAGATTCGTCGGATAAACGCAAACACCGACTACGAATATCCCCAACAGCAGGACCACCGGAAACTCGAATAATTTCCGACGTCGATCCGCCGTCGTCGGATACGGGAAGCACGTGCGTGACCGAAGTTGTGTAATCTCTCAATGCGTCGCAGATGCCATTCATCGCCGTTCCCCCGGAGAACAATAGCAAAGACGACCCAGACGATCCCGTCTTCTGCTTCTTCTTCTTATTCTTTTTCGATTCCGTCTTCTTCTTCTTCTCTCGCTTCTTTAAAATGTCTTGTTTCGTTTTCGTCGGGTTCGTCGTCGATACCACCACGTCGTCTTTCGTCCACCGCGCGTCTTCTTCCACCGCAGCGCACGCATCCTCTTCCTCTTCCTCTTCCTCCTCATCGTTCAGATCCACGTCATTCAGATCCATCCAATCAATAATCGCTTTCGATATCATCGCGTCGCTTCTTCTTCTTCGTCGTCGTCCCCTCGATGCCGACCATTTTTCGCTCTCGTCGTTTCTCTCGGCAGAAAGACATTTTGCACTCAAAGTGCGACGCCTCAAAGTCGACAAAACGCGAGAAATGCATTTTTCTGCCTGTGGTGCCGACGTCGACGCTCGGCATCCGTTTTGAACGCCGCGCGTTGGTGTTGTTGTTGTTCGGCGAGGATGGTTTTGGTGCGCGCAGCATCCAGTCGTCGTCGCCCGAATCGTCGTCATGTTGCGCGCGTCTCGTCGTCGTCAGGCGGATATCTCTCTTCGTCTTCTTCTTCTTCTTCTTCGGGAAAAAAGATTATTATTCTTTCTTTCCCTTTTTGTTTTGGGACAAAAAGAAGAAGAGATCTCTTTGACTCTCTCTCTCTCTCTCAAAAATCGTCCTCCTCTCGGGGTTTCTTCAAAGGTGGTTTTCTTCTCTCTCGCGGTCGTCGTCGTCGTTTACGTCGTCCTCGTCGTCCGCGAAAAAAAAAAGACGTCTTGTTGGCCTCGTCGGGAGTCTTCGAGGGTGGTCGTCGGTGCTCTTCTGCGCGGGGCGTGTTACTAATGCAAAGCGATTTTGAGGACGTCTCGGAGACACAATGCCCCTTCTTTTTTTTTTGGCATTTTTTTTTTTTGTACGAAGTGTTTGTTTGATTTTATTTCGCTCAACAGTATTATTACCTTGCGTTTACAGTATCGTTTTGTTCCCTTTCTTTTAAAATGAAGAGTAGAAAAGTGTAGGGTTTGGACAAAGAAACCCTAAACACTACGTACGTTCCTAAACCCTAAAGGAGAGACGCGGGGCATATTCACGTTCCTTCTTTAAATTGGTCGTCAAAACACTTTTCGCTTTTGGCTTTGAGAAGACGCGTCACGCAAAAAGACGTGTCGATAAGAAGAGAGAAATCCATCGACGACGATACTCTTTCTTCGAGGAGGCGCGGAAATAGTGTGGTCGACGACGACGACGTCTCATGTCGTCGACGCCCCACAGAGACGACCAACAGCGATCGTGGGGGACGACCCGCGGTGAAGAAGGAACACCAGAATTAGAGTTTTTCGACGACGAGTACTTTGCGGCGCCGTACGCACTGAAATCATCATCGAACGCGCGTTACTTTCGCGGGGGGGAGGCGTCGCGCCGGACTTTCGAAGTGGGGTTGTCTCGAGAAAACAACGGCATTGACAACGCGATGAGTGGTGGTGCGACGATGATGTCCTCGAGAGGAGGAGGAAATGCATCTCCCGCCGCGGGGGCAGGGGCGCTCGCGGAGCGGATGTCGTTGCCCGGTGTTGGCATCGTGAGAGATGGAGGGAGTGCCACGACGACGAATCGACATCAGACAGAAGTGAACGAAGAATTGAAAGACATAGTGTTGAACGTCACGCAAAGAGTTATCGCGAATAAGAAACGCGTCTCGGTGGAAGACTTTGAATCTGGCGAAGCGACGGCGGCGTTGAGTATGGGAGTCATGATCTTGATGATTGTGTTTATGATTGTCGTATCGATCACGTTGAAACAGTTGAAAGCAAAGTGGGTCCACGCCTCTGGAGCGTCTCTGATGTTAGGGATCGTTTTAGGCATGATAACGTTCCAAGCGAGGGCAGATTTGAGCATGCAAGTCGCGGTGCAGGAAAAATCGAGAATCATTCAGTTTGTCGATTGGATGTTTTTCGACGTCAAGTTTTTCTTTTTAGTTTTGTTACCGCCGGTAGTGTTTGAGGCCGGGTACACGTTGCATCCGGGGACGTATTTTGGGAACTCGGATGCCATCGCGACATTTGCGTTTTTGGGATCCTTCATGAATACCTTCATCGTCGGCGGTTTGATGTATTTGAGCGGAAGCTTTGGTCTGTCCTACAAGTGGGATCCAATTTCGTCTTTGTTATTCGGGAGTTTAATTACGAGTACAGATCCAGTGACCGTTCTATCCGTCTTTCACGACATTGGGAACGTAGACGCGGATTTAAACGCGATGATTTTAGGCGAATCGGTGTTGAACGACGCCGTCTGTATCGTTTTGTATGAAATGTTTTCCAAGCAAGTCACGTTGAGTCGAGAGAAATCCGATTACGCGCAAGAGATGGAGTTGAGCGATTTAATTTTAGAGTCCGTTAAAGGGTTCGTCTTAACTTTCGGAACGAGTATGACCATAGGCATTGTCGTCGGCATGGGGTCCGCGCTGCTGATTAAATACGTCTCCGTCACGAGCGAACACGAAGATGGGTGGGTGTTTGATACCGCGTTGGTGTTCTTGTTTCCATATCTAGCGTATTCGATTAGCGAATCGATGGAAATGAGTGGTATCGTATCTGTTCTGTTTTGCGGGATTGTGATGGGGAGATATACCAGGCAGAATTTGGAACGCGCACCGAGGATGGTGTCCATGTGCTTGTTCAAAGTCTTCGCCTACGTCGCGGAGACGTTTGTGTTCATTTACATGGGCGCGAGTATGTATCGCGCGTCGTTCTCGTACATCACCACCGGTATCGTCGCGTTACTTGTCGTCATCGTCAGTCGAGTCATGTGCGTCTATCCGTTGTCGTACGTGTTGAACAGAACGACGAGAAAATCAAAGGCCTCGGGGTACATCGAAGGCAACACGCAGCACATGTTGGTGTTTTGCGGATTGAGAGGGGCGGTCGCGTACGCGTTGAGCGTGAAAGCAGCGGCAGAGTTTGGTGCGGTCGGTGGAGCCATGCTCACGGCGACGACGTTCTTGGTGTTGGTGACGGTCATTTTGCAAGGCGCGTTTATGCAACCTGTGATGGAGTGTCTCGGATTTGGTTCGGCCGATGGCGAGAAGGACGAGAATGGAAGTCCGAATAGAAATAATAATAATAATAATTACAAGGAAATAGGAGGTGGCGGCGACGACGAGGACGACGACGACGACGACGACATTCCGAACGTAGAATCGTTGCATCCATCGAGCGGGAAGAACAACAAAGCGGTCGAACCAATGCGCCACCGATCTTCTTCCTACCACGCGCTGGAAAAGTTTGACGCCAAGTACATTCAGCCTTGGTTAATGTCTGAACCTCCACCGTCGCCAAATCGAATGTTGAATGGCGGTAAAAGTAGTTCACACCCGAACACGCCATCCAGACTACGCAAAGGAGGAAAGTCATCGATCGCGACTGCTCAAAGAAACCTCTCCGCGAGCGACTTTTCCGGGAGAACGAAGAACAACTACAACGCGGAGTCTGGCGAACGGAAACCTTTATTAGGTGAACAAACCAGCAAAAAGAGTTTCTCTCCGAGCCGAACACGCGGTAGCACCCGGGGCCCTCTGGTATTCGACGCGTTCGGGCAACACGACCGAGAGGCATCTTTGGCGTCTTCGGTCATCGAAGATTCGTTGCGACTGCCGGAATACGAACGAGAGAAGGAGGGTGGATAAGAGAGAGAATACGAATAGAAAAAGAACCGTCGCCATGAACCCGGCGGACGCGATGGGGACGGTTCGCGCACGTTCGCGCGTGTTGTTGTAACGAATTACACTTTAGTACGATAGAATAGAGTAAGATGTATAGCGTACGAGTACGCGCGCCGCCGCCGCGGTGTTTTTTGTTGTTGGTCTCTCGTTATTATGCACGAGACGAAAACATTTGACAAAACTCTCGCGCTTTGTTTTTACTCTTTAGTATTGCATCGCGCTTTTGCGGAGGTCTCGCGCACGCCGGTACGCAGACGCACGCGGAAGAACGCGAAGGAGGGGGAGGACAGCGACGACCTCTTTTTGGTGTTCCACGCGGCGTTCTGCGCGTGTCCGCGTTGTGCATCTCATCGGAAAGACGCCCCTTTTGTCGTCAACAATAATCCGAATCCAAAAAGATACGCGTCGTCATGTCTTCTGCTCGAAAGGCGAACGCGACGAAGAGAAAAGCGCCGGCGCCGGTGACGAAAGGAGGAAGAGGAGGAGGGTCCAAGAACAGATCGGCTTTTGCGCCGGCGGCGACGAAAGGAGACGGAGGCGGAGGAGGGTCCACCCACAAGAAAAGGAAGAAGACTTTGTCAAAAGAGGAGGACTTGAAGCCACCAAACTCGAGCAAATTCGGGTCGTTCCGAGCGTCTGTGGCGAACTTCCCGAAGTTCGATCCGAAAGCGGGATCGTCCACTTTTGGCATCTGCGACGTGTCGCACAAAGATCACAAACGATGGACGCTGGATTTGCGTTCGGATTGGCGATTTTTTCACGTGGTCTCGTTCGTGGTGAATTTTAGCGCGTCGCTGCGGTTACCGGTATTCCGCGCGGACGAGTTAGAGAGAGGGCTGCTCTTCCCCGAGGAATGCTCGAAGTTGATCGAGTTGATGTGTCGATTGATGGCAGAAAACGAGAAAGAAGGTGAAAAGGAAATCGTGAAAGAAACGTTAACGATCGGCGATTGGGAAGGGCAACTGATTTGGTTGTGCGGAGAACTCGCCGATGAGAACCCGGATGAGTTTCCACACGGCAATCCGTTGGATGAAAGGAGCGCGTTGGTCGACGCGAACGAGGCGAAACTGAATAAATTGAAGACGTTTTTTTCGGTCGATCCGATGACTCGATTAGATATTCTTTGTGCGTTGTGCGAAGATAAAGCGGTACAAAGCGAAATTGTGAAAGCTAACATGGAGGACCGCGCGGAACGAGCGAGGAAAGTCGAGAGAGTCTTGGAATTGGAAAACGAAAAGAAAAGAACGGAAATGAAAAAGAAAACGAAAAAGAACGGAAAGAACATAAAACACTTGAACGGAGTGGAAAACAACTTGGAACAACAACACAATTATACCGACGACGCGACGGCGGAAGTACTCAGAGACAGAGACGTTCACGGACACTCCGTCGGCATCGACAGCGAAGGTCGATATTATTTTTCTTTGGGTGATGCTTCTCCGAGAATATGGAGGTGGGATAAACTGAAAGAAGCGGATACGAAAGAGGTTTTTAGTTACGACGGCGTTGAGCCAGCGTGGCAAACAATCTGCTGTACGTTAGAAGAAACGGAAGCCTTAGCTTCAGTATTAGAGAGATCCTCTGGGACAAAAGATCGCGAATTAGCGCGTTATTTGAAAAACGCGTTCATCCCGTTACACGCGAAACAGCGCGCAGCAGAACTGGAAGCGAAAAAACGGAAAGAAGCGAAAAGAAAAGAACAAGAAGCGAGGGACAAGCGCGAGGCGGAATATCACGCGCAGGAAAATAGAAAGCGGTCTGGAAGAATCGCCGTCAAAATGATTGAACAAGAGCAAGCTCGGTTAGAAAAGATTAAACAGGAAAAGTGGGAGTCAGACAAAGTCGAACGACGGCGTGCTGCGTTGATTACCATGAACGAGGAGGCTCGAAATTGGATGTTTTTGCCGTTGCGTTTGAGAGAGAAAACGAAGAAGCCGGCGGGTTTACCCGTGGATGCGTTCGTCGCGCAAAAAGGCAAAGAGAAACCGAAAGCGGTTTTCAACAGACCAGACGCGATGTTTGTGAGTTTAAAAGATTTGAACAAAACGAAGATTACGAAGAAGAAACGCATGTTCGGTGCGGCGTGCGTGAATAAATTCTTTTCAATCTTATGGTCCGATGACGGAGGTTGGTACGACGGATGCGTTGTGTCTTACGACGAAGTGACGCGGGAACACTTCGTCGCTTACCAAGACGGTTCGACGGAAAATGTGAACTTGGATAAACAAAGGATCAAGTATAAGTACGACGTGGTTGTGACGAAACACGTCGACGAAGCAACAAACATCGCGAGTTATTGTTGGCAAAAACCGAAGAAATCGGCGGCAGAGAAAGAGCTTTCCCTGGATGATTTGCTTATCACTCAACACGAGCAGCAGACCAACAATAACAATGGAGAAGATGCGAACGAAAGTGGCGTCCCTGCTGTAATGTTGGAATATGTGACCGGTCACCACCCTGGAACGGTCCTCGCGCTCGACGCGAACGTTTTCGACGCGAGCAATTTCCATCGCCACAAACCAACGTTTGACGGAGAAGACGCGCAGTTGGAGCAGCAACGCGCTTTTTGCGAAGAGGGAATCAAAAATGAAGAACACGAACAACACCAAGAAGAAGAAGAAAAAGAAGACGAAGAAAAAGAAGAAAAAGACGAAACGTTCGTCGTCGGGTATACCCCGCCGCAAAAATAGTCCCACTGATGTCAATTCGAACGACGCAAACGACGCAGACGATACCAATCGACAGATCTCTTTCGTGCGACGCGCTCTCCTCGTGCGGGGCGCGTTTGCCTTCATTTTATTGACTTTGTCGTCGTACGCATATCTTTTGCCTTTTTTTTACTACAGGCAAATACTACATACGTAGTATTTGAAAACTCCCCCTCTTTTTGGATAGACCTTTTTATTGTAAAAAAGCTTCACACGAAGCGCTTTTGTTGCTTTTCTTCTTTTCACAGCGAAAAGCGCCCCCCCCCCCCTCTGGCGACGAGAGTCTTGTTGGTCTTGTTGGTCTTCTTCTTCTTGGTGTTGTTGTTGTTGTTGTTCTTTGTACGAGCGCGCGCCCCCGTTCTCCGTTTTCATGAGCGATTTAGATTGGGACGACGACGAGTTCGAGCCGACGGCGGTCGGGGGGACCGGTGTCAAAACGGAATGGGACGACGAGGAGGAAGAGGAAGCGCCCCCGGCGGTCATCGCGCCGCCGAAAAAGAAGGCCCCGGCGAAGAATAAAGAGGCGCCATCGTCGTACGTGGACGAGACGTTGGCAGACCCGATCGCGGAGAAGTTGCGACAGCAAAAGTTAGTCGAAGAAGCCGATCTGAAAGCGGCGATCGAGTTGTTCGGAAGCGAGGAGGATTTCAAGGACTTCAAATTGGACGAGTTTCAACCGAAAAACGCGAAAGATTTTGAAAAGTTGGCCACGGCATCGGTGAAGAAGCATTTTTACGAACACAGGAACAGTCCTCACTATAAAGTGGCATTGAAGACGTTCATGAAAGTGGCGCTGAGTGAATTCTCCGGTCCGGACGTGAAGGAGATCGAGTCGCACGTCGCCGCGATTCGGAACGAAAAGATAAAGAAAGAGAAAGAAATGCAACAAAAGAGTAAGAAGGCGACGAGTGGGAGTAATAAGAAGAAGTTCATCAACACCGGGGGCACGAAAGGAGACGCCGGGTTGGACGATTACAAGTACGATTATGAAGACGTGGACGATCAGTACGATTTCATGTAGATAGTTCTTTTAGCGCGCCGTAAATTTTCGTTTTAATTTTTAGTTCCCTCACTTTATTGTACGAATCAAATCGCATGCG
This sequence comes from Bathycoccus sp. SAG3, assembly GCA_009618085.1. NCBI lineage: Eukaryota > Viridiplantae > Chlorophyta > Mamiellophyceae > Mamiellales > Bathycoccaceae > Bathycoccus > Bathycoccus sp. SAG3. Next base: position 2,688 of record VIAU01000026.1, on the reverse strand, counting down.
GCTGATGCTACGTTTATCCTAATGCTACGTCTATCCTATGGTACGTACGTGGTAGTACACAATCTCTTTCTCTCTCTATTTTCCCTCAACGGCTCGCGCCCATTTTTGTCGAAACACCGCAAACTCTTCCGGAGGAGCATTGACATCCCTCCCACTTCGTTCCATGGCGCGGTCGATTAACAAAACGCCACCTCTCGCACAACGCTCTGCGCCATCCTCATCGCCATCTTCCACGCGCTTTTCGATCGTTTTCGTGATGGCAGCAGACGCTAATCGAATGCCAGAGAACGCATCGTCCCCTAAAGCGATAATCGCGTCGCAGATTTTCTTTCGAGTTTTTGCGGCGAGTTTTCGCGCGTGCATTTGTTCAGCAGGCGTATCGGCGAACGATGGACCAGCGAGGAACGTGACTAACAATGATACAGTCAAAGAGAGTTCGCAATTGTTCTTGAATCGAAACGAAGCGAGATCGACCACGCGACCGACGAGCGTTTGACCGTTTTCTTCCTCATCGTTTTCTTCTCCATCTGCGCCTTCGAACGACTCGTGTAAAGCAGCGGCTGCGAGCGCTTTAATAGTAATCACCGATATCGACGGAAGTGCACTAAGCAACGCCAACGCTTCTAATTGAACATCTCGCGGGAGTTTCGTGAAGGGTCCCGGTACAGGCTTTTGGTCTTGGACGCAAATAGCGAAGAAAGGAGCAATCTCAGATTCTATCTTTTGCAACGCGTGGAATAACGCGGCGTTACCGTCGTTTTCAGGTTCAATCGATACAGTATTTGCTAATCGTCTCGCAGCGTTGAGCAATTGAAACGACGTTTTCGGCTCTTTGTGTTTCATCGTCCAAAGCGCTCTCGACGTGAAAGAAATCCACTCGACCGACGGGTCGACAACGCCGTTTACTCTTTGCTCTTTGTTCGAGGTTCTTTGGTCAATCATTTCAGAAAAGGTTTCCACGCACGCTTTGCGTTTCAACGCCCCAATCTCTTTCACGTTTATCCCGCTGTTCTTTTTGTTCGCATTGCTCGAAGAGGTTGTGCTCCCGCAAGCCGTTTGATTCCATACTTGCGCGACGCCAAGTCGAAGATGTTCGAACGATACATCCACTTTGGCTTCGTGTTGTACTAACAACGCGTCTTTCGCAACGCGCAATAAGTCTGCGTACCACTCGTCCGGCGTTTCCACTTTGGCGCCAACTTCGCCGGCATCCAAGACAACCCCAGGCGGCGTAATAGCCGACGCCAACCACATCCTCGACGAGTACCCGATACCTGGGTATGTTTCCGAAACTATTCGACGCTTTGTGATGGAAAGTAGTGCTTTACACGCCTCGACATTATGTCTCGCTAAACTCGTTCGGATTTCATCGTTGTTGTTCGTAGTATTTTTAGCATCTCCGTTGTTCTTGTTTTGTACTTGTCGTTTGTGCGACGCGTTGGCACCCCCGCCAACAGGCGCCGACGCTGGAAACGCGCGCGATATCAAAAGAGCCTTTTCAACCTCTTCCGCGAAATCAATTTCAAACGCGTCGTTTGTCTTTGCATCTTGTAAACATGCGCCGTTCGTTAACAATTGAATGCATTTCATCGCGCAAATCATACACTCGACACGCAAAACGTCCACGCCGCGTTCATCCCTCAGAGTCTCCGCGCAATCTCGCCAAACTTTCAAAGAATTTGCCCTTAGTTTACGAAACGCGATTCTAGTTTCTGTAGACTCACTTTCTGAGTTGGCATTGAACGTGGTCGATTCGTTCGTGTTCGTATACAACCGATTCGAAGAGACAGATGCTCGCGGGTATCGGCGTTCGTTGTTTTCGTCATCGTTTCGAAATTTTACTCGAATGGCAGCGGTGGATGTGCTCTTCGTCTTGCTTGCAGCTTCACTTTCTCTTTCTAAAGCCATTAAAAACGCCGTGCAACACTGCAACGACGTAATCTTTCCTTCTACGTCCCTTTTTGTATCGATGTTCCCACCCGCGGATCCTTTCTTTGCCCTTTCCTCTCCGGAGTCCAACAACGCGGCGTTAAACCGACTCAAAGTCTCCCTCGGCGCGCGTCTCGTGACCACAATTCTCGGAGCGAAATCGATTACCGCTTTCAACGCCTTTGGTGCGTCTTCTCTCACCCTCGCGTCCACGTGTGTCAATGCTGCGCCGCACCTCAAAATAATCGAATCCACGAACGGCGATGCGCCGTTTTCGTCCTGAAACGCCGGCAACAACCCATCTCTTAAACACTCGATAGCGCTTTTCCTCACGTCCTCGTCTGAATCCACAAATCTCGAGCACACCGCTTCGCACACCGCGTTCGCATCCACGTTACTACCGTTCCTTCGGCTCGATAACGCTTCCTGTCGATGCTCTGAAAGCAACTCCAACATCCCATCCAACGCTTCTTTCCTCGTCTTCCCTCCGTGATGTGTCGTCCGATTCACGAGCTCTTGCATCGCCACGCCTCTGTGCGTTCGCAAAACCCCATCGTTCGATAAATTCGTCGCCACAGATTGTTCCAACACGTTCACTTTCTTCGACGTGACCTTCGCTTCCGTCGCCGCGCCGCTCGCCGACTTTTTGATTTTCTTCCCAACTTTTCGTTTCGTTTTCACGAAATCGACGCCTCCCGTCGTGCCTTTCCTGAACGACGTCGTCAGACCGGTCGATTGTCGCTTCTCTTTTCTCCTCTC
>VIAU01000025.1:0-30365 GCA_009618085.1 Bathycoccus sp. SAG3 | reverse complement strand
TTCCGCATCATCGTTGGTCCCGTCGCTCGCTGACCTTTCTCTCACTCTCTCTAACTCTCACACTCTCTCGCACCCCTCGTCGTTGCGGTCTTTCCCGAACGATAACAAAATGTGTTGTTGGGTGTTGTTTCCACACGACGTTCGCGTGGGACCAAAACGACACAGATCGGCGCGTGCAGACACGGCGAGCGATGCTCTCGATTGCATAACAAACCAACCATCTCGCAAACGCTTTTGCTCGTCAACATGTACCAGGTACGCCTTTGCGACGACGACGCGCTCTCTTCGATGTGCTCTCTTTTCTCACCTCATCATACCCTCTTCTCTCCCGTTCTCGTCTTCATTTTGAAACGACAGTCTCCGGAACAAGCGCGGTTACTCGGCGGGAACTTACAGCAAGGCGCGAACGCGACCGAGCCGCGCGACGTACAGGAACACTACGAAGACTTTTGCCACGACGTCTTCGAAGAGCTCGCGATACACGGAGAAATCGAGGAGTTGAACGTCTGCGATAACTTAGCCGATCACATGGTTGGCAACGTCTACGTGAAATTTGCAGACGAAGACGACGCGAAAAAAGCAAAGGCCGCTTTAGATGGAAGGTATTACATGGGACGACCGATTAAGTGCGAGTTTTCGCCGGTGACAGATTTTAGGGAGAGCACGTGCAGACAATACGAGGAGAACACGTGCACGAGAGGAGGATACTGTAATTTTATGCACTTGAGACCGATTAAGAACGCGACGTTGGCGCACGCGTTGTTTGGGAGGTACGGCAAGAAGAGGCAGGAGAGGAGGGTGTACGGAAATCGAGGCGGCAGCGGAAGGAGAGGAGGACAGAGAAGAGATCCGTATCATAGAAGGGATAATCGTGGTCGTGATCGTGGGTACGGAGGCGACCGGCGGAGAGACGATTACCGCGATAGAGACAGAGACGACAGAGGAGGACGACGAGGGAGGTCGCGGTCGAGATCGAGAGACCAAAGAGGCGGCGGGAGAGACTATAACGACAATGGCAACGATGGCAGAAGAGAAGGGGGTAGTGGAGGTGGTGAAAGAAAGACGGGCGGTTTTGGCATGAGCGACGAGGAGAGACGAGCCATGATTGCGAGTTTCAAAAACGAAGAAGATTGAATAAAATGATTGACTGTTATCATCATTAGTTGTTCTCGTTGTTGTTCTATTCATAGTTGATTATATATTTTTACGTGGTGGTAATCTTTTTACACTTTTGTTTTTGTCACCTACACCTATGTACGTAGGAGTACTAGTACTGATACTTATCCTTTCTTTTTCTAGTATAGAAATGCGTACGGGTCAAAGTTCGCGTACCAATCGTCGGTGGAGGGAGAATTGGTATTGAACGAGTCATCGGCGCCCTCTTCGCAATAATACGCTTCTCGGCTTATTGGATCTTTGCGATCGAATATGACTCTGCCACACCTTCCAACTCTCGCTTTACATCTTTCCTTCACCTGCCCTAAGGGTAACTGGAACCTTTTCAAAGCCGAACCTAACGGGACTTTCGCGAACAACATCTCTATGTCTGGAATCTCTGGAGGCGGTTCGTACACCATCTCTTTCGCAGCTTTGCTCTTCTTGGCTTCCTCGGCTTCTTTTTGCTGTCGACTTCTCTTGTTCTTATTCAGCAACGCTTGCTTCTCTCGTTTATTCGCCGCTATAATTTCGCTCTCGTCTGGTTCAGTCACAATCGCCCAGTTGTTATCGTTCGCCTTGAAAATCTCCAAGTTGCCGTCGCACAACGCCACATTCTTACCTTTCATGGGCAACTCTGGTAACTCTTTCTTCGCCCTTTCCTCGTCCTCTTTCTTCGCCTCTTTTTCTATTCTTTCCATTTCTGATTTCGGTTCGTGCCTTAAATCAATCAATAACTTTTGTGCGGCTCGTTCCACCTGGAAAATCTCGAACTTGCGCATCTCTCTTCTCAACGTCAACTGCAACGCCGCTCTCGCGACAACCAAACTGTCCTTGGCCCGTAAAAGTTTCTCGTAGCCAGAGACGTCGTTTTCTCTTCTTCTTCTCGTTTGCGGCCTGTGAATTTTTTCTCTCGGACGAAACACGTTGAACGGATTGGTATCGTTCGGCGCCGGCGGTGGTTGTAACCTCCTCAAACACGGCTTTTGAATCCTTTTTCTCTTGTCCACCCAATACTCGTACACGGCCACGATGACGGACTGTTTATTCACAATCTCTGCCAAAACTTCCACTGCGTTATCTTTAGGTAAATTCGACGTGCTCGCCAACGCCGCGCACCGATCTTGATACGATAACGCGCTCCCTTTCTCCTGCGCTTGCTGCGCGGTGACCGCCAACACTCTCTCGTTCGCCACACCGGACGCCAACTCTAATTTCCACAACATTCTCTCGAAATCGTCTTCATCGAGTGGCACGTGCTCTTTCTTACTAACGCCTTCACTATTATTCCCTTTCTTTCCCTTTTCTTCCTTATTACCTTTATTCCCTTTGCTATTATACTCCTTCAACCAATCCTCGTCGTCGTTATCCAAGTCGTACTCGACGCCGTCCTCCGTCGGCGGCGTCTCCAACTCCGGTCGTCCCGCGGTGACTCTCGACCGCAAATACCTATCGTTTTGTTCGTAGTTCGCTTTGTAATCCTTCTCGTATCGGTTCCCAACTTTCAAAACTTCTGGGATGGGAATTTCTTGTTGTTTCGTCTTTTCGTTTTCTTTCGTCAGCACCTCTTCGTTTTCTTTGTCCAGCTGTTTGTGCGCGTGAGACACTTCTCGAGAAACGATTTGGTCCTCCGCGATGGCGTTTGGATCGCGGACGATCGCCAGTTGTTGCGTCACTTCGATCGGACGGTTCCGGTACGAGCGTTGCGCGATCGATCCCATGGTGGTGTTTTTTTGATCGTCGTGGTCTTCCTTTCACGTCAAAAGTGACAAAAGACTTTCCAATTCGATTTGCGCTATAACCTAAACGGAACGTAAAAGACCTCTCGATCGTCTCGAATGTCTCTCGAAGAAGAAAACACAAGTGACTTCCCTCCCTCGCGATCTTTTGGACACACGCGAGGAGAGAGAGAACACACAACCAACGACAAAAGACACCACCACCACCACCAAAAACCCGCAAAGGCCGTTTTTCCTTTGGCTCGAAAGCACACGCAAAGCGCGACGAACGAACGACAATAAATGAAGAGAAGAATTTTGGAGAGCCCCACACACACAATTCAAAAACCCTCGTGTAGGGTTTAGGGTTTTTGCTTTACTTGAGTGGGAACACTCTGTAAGGTGATACTGTGTGACGCTATTTAAAAATATACATGTAGTAGTATTTCTCTTTTGATCAACACACGCGCTTTTGTTCTCTCGTGCTTGATGCTGCTATTCCTAACTACGCGCTACTGTTCCTATACCACGGAGTATCGTGGCGTCCTCGGGGTTCGATTACTCTTTCTTCGCCAGCCTTTTGTGAAATTCCAGAAAGCGATAGGCTTCGGCTTCCTCCGCCAAAGGATGGTACTGGTACACCTCCTGCGTGGTCACTTTCTCGTCCAGATGGTTGAAGTAATGGAACTGCGTGGCGTTGTGGCTGAAACCGTACAGAGAAACCTTCCCCGAGCACGCTTTCAAAGCCATGACGACGCCGGCGAAACCGCTGCTCGGTTTCAGTTTCCGTCTGTCCACCCAGTCCCAAACGTGACACCAAAACTCCGGGTTGAACGCGCGTTGGACGTGCGTTTTTTCCTTGTGCTTCAAGTATTTTTTCTTTTGGTACTCGGAAAAGTGACGGAACGTTTTCTCGTCGCGGGCGGTGAAGACGAGCATTTCGTCTTTAGGTTCTCGGAAACCGAGGTTGTCGATATTCTGGACACGGATGGTGGTTTTCTTGCCAACGTGCTTTTCGTAACCTTTCGTCGGCGCGGCATTGAAGCGGATGACGGCGTCGTGGCTGTCGATTTCCGAACCGTAGGTGTGGTCGAGGAGGGAACCAGAGTTACCAACGACGGCACATCGGCGACCGAGAGATTTTGCGTCTGGTCTTAAGCCGCCTCGGATGTGGATGTCGTCTTCGTCTGGAATGTATTCGGAGAGTTCTGGAACGGCGTCGCGCAACTGGTCGTACGTTTTCACTTGCATCACTGGTTTCCCGCCACACGTTATTTTGTTTCGCTTTTCATCCGGGTCGATGCCATTCAGAGTCGATTTACTCAAGAAGATGTCGACTTCGGTATCCATGAGTTTCTTCAATTTAGTGCCACCAAGACGGTACGTCGCGGCTTTGAGCACTGCTTTTTGCATTGGCGTTGGTTTCTGTTGTTCTTCGTGTTCTTGTTCTTGTTCTTCGCTACTGACACCGTTATTGATACTCTTGCCACTATCGTCGTCCTTGACGCGGTGTTCTGATTCTACTTTTTCTGGCATTACTTTGATTGTCGGTGCGTTCGAGTCTCCTGACGCGGCTACGTTGGCTGACCTTTCGGCCCTATTACGCTTATCTTCTTCACTCTCGTTCCCCGTACTACTACTTTTCTTCTGCCCGTGTGGCCGTTCCGGCGCAATCCTCGGCTTCACCGGAATAACTTTTCTCTCCGTCACGTACTCCACGTCAATCCTTTTCAACCGCTCCGGAATCTCCGGCACCTCAGGTAAGTCCCGAGCGCTCGGCACTTCGCGACGACCTTCAAATACGCCCGTCGCGTCGCCCGCGCTCGTTACGCTCGCTTCACTCAAAGCCGCCATCGCCCTTCTCGAGGCGCCACCAATCAGAAACCTCGGTTTTGGAAGTAGCGAGTGTGTCAACACGTAGTCGTTCCCGTTATCCTTTTCCACCCTAAAATTCTCCTCATCGTCCGCGTCGTCCCTCCTTCCGTCCTCTGTATCTGACACAAAGGCAGACGACAAAACTGGTACAAAATCTCTCCGATTCTTTCTCACTCGCACGTACCTCGCCAGCTCTTTGTGCGCGGCGAGGACTTTCGCTTTTACACCTCCGCCGTCGTCTCTCTCTCCGATCGTCTCCTTTCGTCGTCTGACTCGTCCGCGTTGTCGTTCTCGCTCGTCGTCGTATTGGACCGCTCTGTCCATTAAAAGGAACGAAAAGAAAAGACATCCGCAGAGGAAAACACACACGAGTTTGAAGAGTTGCGCGTCACTAGATCCGAAAAAAAGCCGCCTTCTGTGCCTGTGCCTCTTCGCGAGGAGACGCCCACCAGGAGCAGGCGGTGCGCCGCTCGGGCGGTGCATGGGCGTCCACGCGGGAGTGGCTTTTTTCTGAGGAAATTGTGGATTACTGGTGGGTGGTTCTGCTGTGGTTCTTTTGAAAAAAAATTCGCTTGGGGAACGCGACGACGCGTTTTGTATGGCGACTACTGCTACTGCTACAACGACTACGAGTGCTACGTATCTATAACTAAAAGCACATTTTCTTCAAACTCTTCTTGGTGATGCGTTTGGAACACGTCGGACAAGGGCCAGAGTTTGGCACCGCTTTCGTGGACTCGCTCGCAAAGATGGCGTTGAAACACTTATAACACGCAAAGTGGCCGCAGATGGACGACTGGAACGGTCGGTCGCACATAGAGGCCTTGCAGTGGTCACAGGAGGTTTTCTTCTTCGGCTTTGACGACGCGGTGCTGATTTTGGTGTTTATCTTCAGTTCTGAACCATCTCGCGGTTTGGACGGTCTCGCCATGCGTCCGAAAATACCAGTGTCGATACTTTTTTTGCGAGGAGAGGGAGGAGGAGGTTGCGATGACTGCACGAGCGGAATCGCTGTTGTTTTCTCTTCCATTCTCCGTTTCGCTTTCTCTTCAAACGCGTCGTAGGCTTTCTTTGCCGCATCTTTCAACGTCAAACCGATTCCAATGGCTGCCCACAGAGTGGAAGGACCGATGCCTCGTTTCTCAATTTTGCACAACTTCGCGAGTGTTTTCATGGACTCGTGCACCACGGTATCCGACGACTCCGCGCTGACGGTATTTTTCATCGCCTCGACAAACTTCGGAAAGTCTTCCGGCGGGAGCTCAGCGCGTGCTCTTTTGATGAGCTTTTGTTTCGCCAACATCGCTTTGTCAACGTTGGTATGCGTCGTGTCATTTGCATTTCCTGTTCCATTAGCTTTACTACCCCCGACGACTGAGGACTTTATCGTGTTGTCCCTAATGCCCCCAGCTTTGAGTAATCTAAACGCTAAAGACCCTCCACCGCCACCGCCACCACCGCCGCCGCCGCCGCCGCTGAATAAGTTTCTTCTCTCGTTGTTGTCCACCTCGTTCTCATCATTATTCAATGCGTTCATGAGCGCGGACGGTAACGAGGTACCCAAAACCCGTGATTTCTTCACAAATTTGTCTTTTAGTTGTTCACGATTATTATTATTGCTCTTTTTCTGCAGCTGAAGCTTTTGCTGCTGCTGCTGCTGCTGCTGTTCTTCCATTTTTTCGTTCTCGTGTTGGAGGCGCAAAGGCGGTCCTTTACGTTTCTTCTTCTTTGCTGACTTCTCCGCTGCAGCGAGCATAAGCGCACTGTTCGCGTGACCACACCGCTCAAAAAACGCAGATAGACTTTCTATTCCTCTTTCGAACGTATCGAACGTTTGCATCGCCGGTCGGATCCATAAACTTAACTGGTTTTGATGGTTTCGATACGCGAATCGTTCGTCCGCAAAGATGACCGCACCGAAATCATCCTTGTGACGGATGACGCGTCCTAACGCTTGGTTGGTCGCACGCATGGCCGTTTGCGAATACCACTGTTCGCCACTTGTAATGTTACAGTTCAGGTGCGGATTGTTTCGTTTTTGAAGCATAATGGCTGTATCGAGAAATTCGCGCTTGTACCGAACGCGCGCCGAGGCTTTCGGCGCGTAGGGGATGCCAGTTAAAATAACCGCGCGTCCTGCTTTGTCGGCAAAATCGATGCCTTCGGAGACTTTCCCTCTGCAAACGGCAAAAAATATGGCGCCACCTTTAGCGGCTAACGTGACAGCCGTTTCGTCTTTCGCAGCGTCATTATTGTTCGTCAAACCTACTTTACTCCAACTGCTTGATTTTGATCGGTCGAGCGCTTTGTTGAACGACTCGTACGCTTCTAAAAACGCTTCGCTTTCTTTCGGTTCCACGATCAACGTTTTCTTTGTCGTGCGCATGATATCGCTCCAGATGGACGTTCTCATCTTCCAAAATTCTATGCACTTTGCCATGACGCCATAACTCGGGAAGAATACCAAAACGCCATCCGGCGTCACCCGTGCGACGCGTAGGATTAACAAACCAAGCTCATTCTTATACTGTTCGGTATCTCGAAATCGGTAGCTGGAGTTTAAAGAAACCGAATTCGACGGTCCTTTCATAAACGTGCCGGCCCAAACGTTTTCTTGCGGGATGACGTGCGGATTCTCTAACCGAACCGGGAACGGCGCGCGAAGCTCCGAGGCGAACGAATCCATCGGCGATAACGTCCCCGAGGCTAACAAGAGCGATTTGACGCCCAATTCGCACAGTTCGTTGACTATGACGCCTGGAACCATGCACCAGAAAGACACCGTTGGCCCTTTCTCTTTCTCGTCTTTTTTCTTATTCCACGTGCTGCTAAAATCCTCCTCTGGAGGTCCTACTCGCGAGCGATAACACTCGATCAAACCTTTGTATTTCGCTTCGAACGCGCGTTCGAGGAATTCTTTGACTCTTTCGAGACCAGCGCCTAGACCTTTCCCAATTTCTGCGGCTCTAAACGAGAGTAACGTCGACGCGTCCTCGCATACTTGCGTAATTTGAGAGTACGTGTCCATGTTAATGTTCACTTTACCTAAAAGGTCAAATATGAACCACCCGTCTCTCGAGGACGGTAACGTTTCGCCTTTTCTCACACTCTCTTGATCTTGCGCGCACACAATAGCAATCTCTCTTTCCAACGCCGCAAATATGCCGCGCAACGTTAAATAATCGCTCGCAGTTCGGTTTGGATACGTGCTCTTTTTCATCTCATCATTTTTTTCCCCTTCGGACATCCCCGCCATCCCTTCTTCGTGTAAACTCCAAAACTGAAACGCTTCATCGGCATCTTTAATCGCGTTGGCAATGTGCACAGCAGTCAAGTCCCTCGAAGCGGCTTCTTCGCACGCTGATTCCGCGTTGTGTGCTTCGTCAAAGATTACAATCGACTTTTGCCAATTAATCACGGTTTCATCTAAAGCGCGTCTTCGGACTCCAGCGTCTAAGATGTACGAATACGGCGCAAAAATCACCTCTGCGCCTCGTGTCATCTCTCTCGCTAAAAAGTATGGACACGGACCTCCTTTCTTCTTCCCTTCTTTCAGTAAGTCTTCGACATCCATGATGCACTTTTCTTCCATCTCGTTGTCTTTTTTATTATCTTTTGGCACTTGTCGCAAACTTGTCGCATCCTTTTTGTTCTTCTTCGTCCATCCGTGCCCTTTTCCGTACCCTTCCGTTCTAAACTCCGCATCTCCAAACCCCCCTACTCCTTTCGCGAATGCATTCTTCCCCCACGTAGTATTCTCCGCGATATCGATCCCGAAGGTTTCCTTCATATAGATTCCAACGTTCCTCTTCTTATCGCACTTCTCGCTCTCGCACGCGATTTTGCACAGCTTCTCCGCACCTCTCTTATTTCCATCGCCCATTTTCTTCGCCGCCTCCGCGACCCATTCGTTGACGCACAACTGTTTCCGAGATCCGACGATACTCGCGCGCGGCGTGTACGCCGTGGCTTTCAGCTCGGAGATGACTTGTTGCAGTTGAGAGTGCGTTCGGGAGACGTAGACTATGGTCACTCCTCGCGAAGAAGAATTCGAGTCGTCGTTCGGTGGAGGAGGAGGACGTGCCACGTCGCTGCTCGATTGAAACGGCGGCGGAAACGACGACGACGACGTCCATTTTTGTGCCGGTCCCACCAAAGTCTTTACAGCCTCCTCTGGATGTCGCTTTTGTACAGGAGGGATGTCATCTACATCTCCCTCATCATCATCATCATCGCGTTCCCGCTCATCATCTTCGCCGTTCTCCTTTTCCGTCGGACGTTGGTGTTCCTCCAAAACATCTCTCTCCGTCGTCGTCTTCTTTTTCTTTTTCTTCTCTCCTCTCTTTCTCTTCCTCCGCTCCTCCGCGAACGCTAAACTCGCGCAGAGTAAACACAACGTCTTCCCGGTTCCAGTGGGGGATTCCAACAGCGCGTTTTGGCCGTTGTGGAGCGCGAACAAGATCTTTTCCATCATCACCATTTGGCACGGGTACGGCGCGAACGGGAAGTGGACTTTATACGTGGTGCCATGGACCACGATCGGAATGCTCGGAGGCATTTTGACGATCGATCGATCGATGCAAAAGCCTCCTCCTCCTCTTTACCAATGGAATGAATGGGGAAAAGAAGTGAAGAAAAGAAAAGGAATTTTTGAATCTTTTCTTCATTTTTGACAAAAAAAGACAGGAGTACGTACATACTAGTAGAGTAGTATCGAACGAGTAGTAGTAGTATTATTGCAACTCGTTCTCCAGATGGGAATATTCGAAGAGAAAGTCGGGTTTACTTCTCTGACACCACCCCCGGACGCTTCCGTACTCGTCTCTGGTCACCGCGTGGTCGAAATAGACGTACGCGCCTTGCTCGTACTCCTCGGTGGAGACTTTCGGTTCCTCTCTTCGCGCGAACCAAGCGCCGTACTTTTTGTGAAACCGCCAGTTGGCTCTTTTCAACTCTCGAGCGGCTAAGTATTGTTGCGGGGTACCTTGTTGGTGGTAGAAGGCGAAGAAGAGAGCGTCGGCGTCTAAGCGTTCGAATAATGCCTGGTTTTCCAAAACTGGGTATAGGTTTTTCCCGGTACTGTCGAGGAGGGTAGTTGGGTAGGAAGGCGGGATCGGCACTTGGGGCGCGCGGCGGACGCGTCTCGTCCAGACGCCATCCGAAGCAGACGGGAGAAGGCGAGAGGAGCCGGATGCTTCGAGGAGGCGAAGACGCGAAGAAGGGTCACCGTGCGCGACCGTTGCTGTTGAGGAGGTACTATTGACCCCGCCTCCGCCTCCTCCGCCTCCTCCGCCTCCTCCTCCTCCTCTCTGCTGTTGCTGTTGTTGCTGTTGTCGTTGTTGTTGCTGTTGTTGTTGCTGTTGCGCCAACGTGGAGTTGACGGTGCTGGCATTGTTTATGGATTGAGCGCTGCCGCTGCCGCTGCCCGATTGCATACCGCTGCGGCGTATGGACGTGGACATTTCATTCAACGATCGTGCGCCTTGACTCGGGTTATCGAAAACTTCATGAGCTGTGAACACCGCGTTGGCGGCTTCCACCGCGGATTGTTGTTGATTTGCATCGGACGATAACGGTCTCGGACCTGGTGGAAACGCTTGTTGCGCGGCGTTGCCATCTTTAATACCTCCTGCTCCTGGTGCCGCGTTGGAATTGTTATTTGGTCTCGGAATGGGTTTTCCCGCGGCGGCGGCGGCGGCGGCGGCGGCGGCGGCAGAACCGCTCCCAACCGCGGCGTTGTTGCCTCCGTTCCCAGATCCAACCCCGTCGGCTTCCAATCCTTTCGGTGCTGGGAACCGCGATCCCCATTGATTTACACTTTGCTGTTCTTGTTGTGCAGCCGCCGCGGCCGCCGCGGCAGCCGCTTTCGGACTCGTCACCGGTGCCGGTGGCACCACTCTCGGTTTCGGCGGTTCAATCTTAGATCCTCCGCTCAAGGCCGTTTGCAACTGCGGCGGTCCAGCAGGAGCATCACCAGATTCCTCGTGTAACTGCTTCACGTTCGTCACCACTTTCACACTTTCCTTCGTCGCTAGCGCTTCCAAATTCAAACTCTCGTACATGTCGCTCACGACGTCAAACTCGTCGAAGTCCTCCTGATTTCTCTCCAAATAATCCTCGATCAAATCCCGTACATCGTCCGCCTCTTCCACCGCCAACGTCTCGTTTTCCACCAATCGCATCATAATCTCCAAATTCAACGTGTGCTCTTTATGTCTTTGCACGGATTCCTCCAATTGTTGCACTTTCTCTTCGTTGGGGTTATTCGTGGTGCTATTCTTCCCCTTTCTCTTGCTTGGTTTTGCCGATTCCAACTGCAACACTTCAATCTCCGCCTCGAACGCGTCCGATTGATTCGACAACTCTTCTACGCACGCCGATAACCATTCTTTCGTCTCTCGTCGTCGCTTTTGTTCCGCCGTTTCGTTTTCCATCTTCTCCAACCCGTGTTTCGAGAACGCTTTCGTCTTCGATTGTCGTTCCACCACTTTAAACCGTTCCATGTCGATTTCGATTTTTCGCTTGTATTCGTTCAGCTGCGTCTTGTCTTTGATCACCGTATCGGCGGACCAGTTCTTTATTTGGTCCCGGAATTTTTGGAGCTTTTTCAATTCCTTTTTCAAGTCAGCCTATATATAGAGAGGATTCGTAGTACGTAGTAGTACGTAGTAGTACGTAGTAAGAGAGGAACATCGAGCGTTTTTGTCAGCGCTTTTTTTTTGGCCTTTACGACGCAGAGAGGTGTCGTCTCGAAGCGATGTCGTCGTCGTCGTCGTCGTCTCGCCTTGTCAAAGAGAGAACGAGAGAACGAACGAAGAGACAAAAAACCACAACCGTTCTTATTAAACGTTTCTTTCGTCTACAACAGTGTTGCACTTTGACGAGACGCGACGACGATAATTCTCTCATCAAAGAGAGATCCCTCTCTTTCCATTTGGTCTGAAATTGTGATGCACTACAAAGCGCGCTTGTGTTTGCCCGCAAAACACAACGTTCGAGAACACGCAACGGCGCAGAAAGAAAGAATGCACCCAAAGAAGAAGACCACCAAGCCTCGTCGTCGCGGCACAAAAAAACGTCGCAATAAAAAGTCGGCCGAGAGAGAGAGAGAGAGAGAGAGAGATCAACGCGCGCATCGTGACAAAACAGTTGTGCGTTCCAATTCCGGGGAAAAAAAGCGCATAGTCGTCGCATGTATGAGTCGTCGTACCTCGTATTTCTCCTTCAAACTCTGGTCGCACTCGTGCAAACGGTCGAAGACCTGCTGAAACACCTCCTGCTGCTCGTCCACCTTCCGGAACGTCTTGTCGATCTCCGCCTGGAGCTTACGAACCGTCGCCATGATGTGTGATATAATGAACGACTCAAAGGCGGCGACGCAGAAGAAAATGAAGAGCATTGGAATAGTTTAGGGTTTCGAGTGGTGTTTGGGACTGTTTTGATGCTATCTCTATTACTGTACAAACAAAGACACACGCGACTGACCGCGAAGAAAACATCTCTCTTTCTAAATGTGTGTGTGCATATACATTATATATACATATATATATATACACACACACACACGTGTATGCCCCGTGTCGCTTGCGTCTACACTCTCGGTCCCCGGCGCGGCGCCTCGCCCTCCTTCGCTTTTGTACGTCCGCGGCGCGCGGTATCAACTTTGCGGCGTCGAGGAGCGGTAAGACGCTACTCTAAACTGTTTACGCCGGCAGAGTATCACTTTATATATGCGCGCGCGCGAGTATGCGAGATGCGTGTGGCGCAGCATCGACGGGCTGTCATTCTTCCTTTCGAACTCGACGGGCGACCGTTCGTACGCGCGGTCGCCCTTCGTTCCTTTGGTCGGCGTCGCAAAGTCGTTTCGACGACGCCGGTCGGCAAAGTCACACGACACAATTACCCGCACCCGCCATGACCACCGCTGCTGCTAAAGTCTTTCTTCTTTTCTTCTTTCTCGGTGACTTTCTTTTCCAGCGCCTCGACGATATCTTCGAGTTTCGGGAGTCGTCCTCCGGCCGTCGTCTCCGCTATCGTCTCGTCTTCGCACTCGACTCGAAAATAGTCCTCTTCTTCTTCTGCCACGTGTCCATCATCATCATCTTTCTCGTTCCCTCTGACGACGACGGACGGGAACGCGAGTTCGATCGCGTCCGCGATTTCGATGTAGTGGTCGAGGTATTTCGTTTCTGGGTGGTACAGCACGTCCACGTGGAGAGGTTCGGGCGCGTCGAGGCTGTTGCGTCACGCGAACGAGCGTTTTGCGAACGATGGTTTGGATAAAACAAAGCTCGTTGGGGAAAGAATGCCATTTTGTCTTTGATACAGCGACGACTTCGAGAAGACCCCCACCAGAGGACGAGACGCATTGGCGATCGGAAGAAGGTCTCCTCCTCTTCCTCCTCCTTTTCCCGAAGACGACGTAAACGACGACGACGAAAAGTACCCTCGAGTTAGACGACCGAGGAGGACCACGCGCTGGTGTCTGCTCGACATGTGTGAGATGATTCGCGCCACTTTTTGTGACGACCAATTAATTTTCGAACGTCTTTTACGCGAGAGATATTATGGACGACGACGACGAGTATTATGAGTATTATTATCGTCGTCAACACGAGTGGACGCTCGCGTCTTTCCTGGCCTTTTTCCTCGTCGTGTTCATTCGCTACGCGATCCCGAACGGCGCGACGATGTTCGCGTTCGGGACGCGACGCAGATTCGCTCGAGACCATCGACTCGCGGGATTGATGCACTTACTCGTGCTCGCGTCCGGCGGCGCGCTCCTCCTGCGTCGACACTACGTGACAACACACCATCATCATCAACAGCATCACTATCACCACCGCGCGAAGAAGAATGCAAAAGAAGAAGAAGAAGAAGCGCTTTTTTTCTGGGTGGTCGCGTACGACGTTCTTTTAGCGCTGAGTGGGATTCGGGTCACGTCATCTGCACTGTCTGATTTTGGCCGATTGCACTCGCGCGTGCGCGACGAAATGTCGGATGCGAAGTCGTCGGGCGTCTTACACGAGATGAAAACAGTGGCGACGTCGGAAATGAAAGAACACTTGTTTTATCAACGGTTGAATCTGGTGCAGATTTTGTACCTGCACTTTTGCGACGCGTGGGAGGAAGACGACGGGCTGTGCATCGTCGCGAAAGCTACGGGACTCGCGCTCGCGACGACGCTCGGTTGGGCATCGCGAAAGCGGTACCCGGTGAATAGTTTTTCGAAGAACTACTCAGGCGGCGGCGGAAAAGGCGAAAATGGAGGGACGTTCGACTCGTTGGAGAACTTTTTATACAGAGCAAAGAAATGGCAGTACGTGTTTTACAAGACGTGTCTGCTACACGGTTTGAACGTTTCCGCCGCGATTGGTTTTGGTAGGAGTAGGAGTAATAGGAGTAGCACGTCCGGCACATTTTTTCAACTGTATTGGTTGTGTCTGAACGCGAGTTACGTGATGGAGTTTTTTTTGCAGACGTTGGTGAAGAAGAAGTACGGCGCGCAGTCGAACGTGTTATTCATGAATCAGTTTTTGATGCTGGTGTCGTCGTTTTCGGCTTTACCGATTGTTATGAATCGGTTACATCCGATTGCTTTTCTCGCGGCGTTTGCGTTGAATTTTCTCAATCGAAAGAAGGAATTGACAAACGTTTGTTTGGCGTTTGCCGCGTGTGTAGCATTCGAAAATAGACATGTATTATTATACAATAGCGCGCGCTAGATTCGTAAGTAGCGCACATGTAATAGTTGTCATAATATTACATCGTCGTCGTTCTCGCAGTACTATTTTATCTACCGTTTGACGAGTTTAATCGCCCTCTCGATCTTCTCTTTTGCTATTCTAATCTCTTTCCTCTCTCTATCGTCTAAGAACCCTCCCTTTTCGTCGTCGTCTTCCCGAAGCATGCGTTCGGCCATCTTCAACAGCCGAACCGCTTCTCTTCCATCTCTCGGCGTACTTCTCAATAACCATCTCGACGCGTCGTACAATTCCTCGATCGCTTCTCTGTTCGTTTTTGTCGGCGTCTTCCTTTCCCACTTCGTTCCTAACATCGACGACGACTTCGTCCGGCCCTCGTCGTCGTCGACGTCGACGTCCTTCTTTTCTTCTTCGTTTGCTTTTCCCGTCTCGCGGCTGGTGGTCAAAACGTCTTCATCATCATCATCATCATCATCATCCTCTGCACATGTACCACCGCTGTACACCATTTCCATCGCTCTTTCCCTCGCATTTTCCAACGTCTTCCTCGCTCGCTTCGCGTGTACCGGACACCGTTCCAGCGCCATCTCGAATTCCCCCAGCGCTTCTTTGGGTGCATTTCTTCGCAGCATTTCCAAGCCTTTTCGGAAGTGCGCGTCCGCTCGTTTCGCGTCTCCTCGCGTCGTTTCTTTTTTCGCCGCCGCCGCCGCCGCCGCCTCGTTGTGTACGTCGTGTACGTCGTGTACGTCGTCGTCCTTCGTCTCCTTCGTCCACGACTCTCTCGACGAAGACGTCATCCGATTATTCGTGTCCTTTTCCGCTCTCGCTCCATGAGAACCACCACGCTGAGTTTTGAGACCACCACCACCACCACCACCATCGCGCCTCCCACCAACCAAAAAACCCCTATCCCTTTTCTTCTTCTTCTCTTCTTCTTCTTCTTCTTCTTCTTCTTCTTCTTCTCTTTTGACGGCCAGCGCGTGCGCATTCGCTTGTATCCTTCGCTCGAGCGCGACCATCATCGCGTCCGCGTCCGCCGAGGACCGTTTCAGGGACGTGACGACCGTCAAAGTGGACGTTTGCATTTTTCGTGTTCGTTTTGTTAAGTCCTTCTTGTCTCGTATAACAACAACAACAACAACTCTCAAAGAAACCCCATTTAACTGCGAGAGCACAAAAGTGTGTTGTGCGCTTGAGTAGTACGCTCGAAAAAGACGCGCGAGAGAGAGGAGTGGTGGTGGTGTATTTAATAGGGAGAGAATTTTCCTCTTCTTCTCAAGAGACCACCAATTGTTTAGGGTTTTATTCTCTTTTCTTTTTATTTAGGGTTTACAGAGAGAAAGGAGAATTTTACTCAGAAGAGAGAGACCGTTTGGTACCATTGCTTATTACCTCTTTGCTCTATAGGTACTATATATGAATAATAGTAGTATCTATTTATCGGAAGCGATGGACGAGATACCGACCATCGATCTGTCCCCGTTTCTCCTCGGGGAAGCGGAAGAAGAAGAAGTTAAAGAATGTAAAGAATTTAAAATCGATGAAGCGAAGCGGCGATGCGCGGTCGAGCTCGGGAGGTGCTTCGAGCGATTTGGATTCTGTTACGTCGAAAACGTGGGCATAGAGAAGGAGGACGTCGAGTCCGTCTTTCGAGAGGCGAAGCTGTTCTTCGAAGGGCAGTCGAGAGAACACAAAGAAAGAGAGCTCGTGCAGTGGGAACCGACGACGAACACGGGGTACGCGAAGTACCGAGCGGAAGTGCTGAACGACCAAAGAATGCCAGACGAGAAGGAAACGTTCAACGTGAGAAAGGACTCTTTGTATACAGATCGAGACTATTTCGAAAACGTGAAAAGAAAGAAAGAGTGGAAAGAAGTCACGAAAAGGTTTTACGACAAATGCGAGAGGGCGTGCGAAAGCTTGTGCTTGGCGACGGCAGTCGCGCTCGGATTTGAGGAGAAGGACGCGAGGTTCTTCGCGGATACCTTTCGCGAGATGGATTTGTGCACCTTGAAATTTTTGCACTCGATGCCGACGAAACCGAGTTTGGAGACGAGCGAGAACACAGTCGGGAATAGAATGTCGTTGAGAGTGAGCGAACACGTGGACTTTGGGTTCGCGACGTTTCTTTTCCACGATTCGGAATCTTTAGGAAGAGGTTTACAGGTGAAAAAAGCGTCGCGGTTCGATCACGGGAGAGACAATCTCGAGGAAGGTTGGATCGACGTCGCGGCAAAGAGAGGATCGCGGGGGAACTGTTGCATTTTAAACACCGGAGCTTTACTCCAACGATGGACGGGAGATTTTTACAACGCCACGGCGCACAGAGTCATCGTTCCGGACGAGATTGCGGCAATGCAACACAGGTATTCGTGCGCGTTCTTCATGGATCCAGACGGCGAGACGGTGATTAAAACGCCCGAAGAGATTCGAGATAAGCTCATCGAACGAGGCGTAGACGTCGACAAATACCCTCCGCTGTCGTGCGCTGAGTTTTTGAAGATGAAAATAAACGAAATGGCGGTGAAACAATAATAGCGATAGCGAATTTAGTGGTAAACTCATCTAGAAATCCATCCATGTGGGGTATAGTGTTCCTTCAAATTGTCTTCAAAAGGCGTCTTTTTTGCTTCTTCTTTTTTTCGATCGATATAAAAAATACGCGAAGAAAGCG
Organism: Bathycoccus sp. SAG3; assembly: GCA_009618085.1. NCBI lineage: Eukaryota > Viridiplantae > Chlorophyta > Mamiellophyceae > Mamiellales > Bathycoccaceae > Bathycoccus > Bathycoccus sp. SAG3. The sequence goes on along the minus strand of VIAU01000025.1, from coordinate 13,239 downwards.
CAAAAAAGGAAAGACGACTACACTACTCATGGCACTCACGCGATCGCTCTTGACGCCGTTCTCGGTGTCCACGGCGACTGGAGGTTCGTTGCTTCGTCGACGCTGCGCGAGCGTCGCGAGGAGACGCGCGTCGTCCGGGGCTCCGCGCGCCGCCTCCTCTTCCGAAGAAGAAGAAGAACAGATGGAGAAGAAAGACCCCGAACAAAAAGCGCGCTCGGTAATGATGATGCCGCCGAGAGGCCTTTTGAGTCGCTTGATGGGGGAACAGTACGGAGGTGGGAGAGAGACTCGCGCGTTTCTTCTTCGGATCTCCTCTTCTCTGTCTTGTTTGATCCTCGCGAGCGAACGCGAACTCGTTTTCCTCTCTTTTTCTGAGCTTTCGTTTTAGATACAAAAAAAAATACTGATACAAAAAGTGCAAACAAACAGGACTATTTAGCCCGCGTCGCCGAGGCCGCTCAGCGGACGCGCTCTTGAACGACCCGTTCTTACGAGACGCCGACGCCACCATGTCATCTTTCCTCGATTCCATGATCCCTAGGGACACGGTTTCGAACATGAACCAATTCGACTTTGTCGTCGATATCGTCGAGAAGAAGGACAAGTTTCACTTGTCCGGAGAGCTTCCTGGCTGCAACGTCTCTAACGTAGATGTGAAGATTGATAAAGAGAACAATTTGCACATCAGCGCGATGAAGTCCATCAAACACGAGGAAGACGAACAATCTCCGGACGGCACAGTTAAGTGGCACGCGATTGAAAGGTCCTCGGGTAAAGTCGAACGCATTTTTGCGCTTCCAGAGGCGGCCGATTCGGACAAAATCAATTGCTCCATGAAAGACGGCGTGCTTTCGATGGACATCATGAAGAAACCCGAGTATTGCGGCGAACCCAAAGAGATGGAAGAGAAGGCGATGAAGAAGATCCCGATCAAAGGCACGTGACTCGTGCAACGGTCGCGATTGTGAGAGAGTAGGCGAGAGACACAAAGAGACAAAAAGAGAGAGACATCAACTTCTTGTAATATTTTACGCACTACATGGAGAAGAAAACGGCACTCTCTAGATACAAAAACCGTCACAAACAAAGCTCGCACGCACGCACGCATCGCATCGCATCGCACGCACGCATCAAACACGCGCCGCCCAATACACGAAGGACGACAATGTCTCTCATTCCTCGCGGATTCTGGAACCCGTTGGGCCAGCCTCAACGCGCCGGCCCTTTAAGCGGTACGCGGTCACACGGAACTAGTTTTGTATCGATACGCGCACACCCAAGGGGGGTGGCCTTTTTGTTGTTGTTGTTTTCGCGCGCGCGCTCAGTCTCGCGGTTGAACGAGGAGTGCTGCTTTTTCGTCGGCGAGAAGGATGAGCACACGTTCTGTGCTTTTCACCGATTTGTGCGTGCGTTGCGGTCGCGTTATTGCGTTTACGCGCTGCTCTTCTCGCGCACAAATGCTGACCTCATGTTTTTATCTCCTCTTCTTCTCCCTCGTGTCTTGTTCTGTGTTCTTTTGAACTTGTCCACCACGCAGGATTATTTGGCCGCCGACGATTTACGCCGGACCCGGTCGATCGCTTTTTCGGTGACGACAATGAACTCATGGCATCTTCATTTTTAGACTCCATGATCCCTCGCGAACACGTCAGTGACATGAACCAGTTTGACTTTGTCTGTGACATTGTCGAGAAGAACGATCGATACACGTTATCGGGAGAACTTCCGGGGTGTAACGTGAACAACGTGGACATCAAGATGGATAAGGATAACAACCTGCACGTTGCGGCGCATAAACGAACGAAGCACGAGGAGGAGGATCAATCTAAGGATGGGCGCATGAAATGGCATGCCATCGAAAGGTCCTCGGGTAGAGTCGAGCGAATTTTTACTCTCCCAGAAGGCGCGGATCCAGAGAAGGTCGAAGCGTCGATGAAGGACGGAATTTTGACGATTGATGTGAAAAAGAAACCAGAGGCGATCGGACAACCAAAGCCGGTCGAAGAAGGAATGAAGACAATTCCGATCAAGGCGGAATGAGGGCGAACGCCGGAGAAAAACTATGAAAAAGGAGAGGAGGACGTTTGCGAAGAAGAGAAGTCCAGAAGGGTGGAGTTTTTCTCCTGGCATAAGCAGAGGAAGGAGGAGGATTGAAGAAGAAGAAGAAGAAAGAGAAAGAGAGAGACGATAAGAACAAACAAACATTTCTAAAACAAACAGATGTGACATGTAAGCACATATACACTCAATTTCTTTAAATATATATTATCAGAAGAGACCCCCCTTTTATTATTCCCACTCGATGGTACTCGGCGGTTTGCTCGTGATATCGTACACCACCCGATTCACCGCTCTGACTTGATTCGTGATTCGATTCGAGACTTCTTGCAAAAATTTCGGGTCAAACGGGTACCAATCTGCAGTCATCCCGTCGTTACTCGTGATTGCTCTCAACCCGACGACGTGACTGTGTGATCTTTGATCGCCTTGCACGCCGACGGATTTAATCGGTAAGTGCACCGCGAAGGCTTGCCAGATCTCGTCGTACAAACCAAACTCTTTGATCGCATTAATGTAAATCTCGTCCACTAACCTCAACGTTTCCAACGCGTCGTTCTCAGTGACGTCGCCTAAGATTCTCACCGCCAACCCGGGGCCCGGGAACGGATGTCTCGCCACAAAGTTTCTTGGCACGTCCATGATTTTTCCTAAACGTCTTACTTCGTCCTTAAACAACACTCTCAACGGTTCGATCAATTCAAACCCGAGCTCTTTTGGTAAACCTCCGACGTTGTGGTGCGATTTAATCGTGTGCGAGTGTTTTTGATCCGACCCAGGCGGCGGACACGATTCGATCACGTCCGGATATAACGTCCCTTGGACCAAAAATTTCGGCACGATACCAGTTTTCTTCTCCACCGTTTTCTTGTACTCTTTGAAGCACTCGATGAACTCTTTACCGATGATTTTCCTTTTTCTTTCCGGATCCGTCACTCCTTTTAACTCGCTCAACATCTTTTCGGTGATGTCCACGCAATCCACTGGCAAGTGCAACTCGCCTTTAAACATCTCCATCACGCGTTCGGCTTCTTTGTACCTCAACAACCCGTTATCGACGAAACAGCAATGCAAACGATCGCCAATAGCTTTGTGCACCAGCGTCGCCGCGACGCACGAGTCCACCCCGCCACTCAACGCGCAAATCACGTGATCGGTTTCGCCAACTTTCTCCTTCACGATTTGAATCTGCTCTTCCAAAACGTTTGCCATGGACCAACTTCGTTCGCACTTGGCGATGTTAAACAAGAAATGTTTCAATGTTCGCATCCCTTTCTCGGAATGTGTCACTTCTGGGTGATACTGTAAACCATACAAATTTTTTGTCTCGTGTTCAATCGCGACCACGCACCCTTTTTCGCTCCTCCCGATGCATTTAAACCCCTCTGGCAACACCGTCGCCTCGTCGCCGTGCGACATCCACACGTTTTGCGGTTCAATATCCTCGCCAAATAGTTTCGTGTGCGTCGGAATATCCACCACCGGCATCCGTCCAAACTCGCCTTTCCCTAAGCCTTCCACTTTCCCTCCTAAACAGTGAACGATCAGTTGCATCCCGTAGCAAATACCTAAGACTGGGATCTGCCTTTTCTCGCACTCCTCCCAAAACCCGTCTGGGACGGATGGTGCGCCTTTCACGTGCACCGAGTTCGGGCCTCCGCTCAAAATAATTGCGGTTGGATCGTTCTCTTCGAACACTCTCTTAAAACTCGCGTCTCCGGGGAGTAATACGGAATACACTTCCACCTCGCGCACGCGCCGCGTGATCAACTGCGTGTATTGCGACCCGTAGTCGAGAATGACCACTTGAGACGTGACGGCGTGCGTCATGACGATGATTCCAAAACGAATGGACGACAAAAATACCACTACTAAAGAAAGTCGAACAACAACTCCGCGACGAGAGATCGGATTGTTTCTCTCTCTCTCTCTTTCTTTCTCTCTCCCTCCCTTTCGCGCGCGCGCGACACACACACACAGTGAATGAAGAAGGTAAAGATACGCGCGATGGATGGGGCTCTTTTTTTTTTGAAAAATTGAAAGGAAAATATTTTATGAAACGAAGAAAAATTCAAAAAAAAATACGAAGAAGTCTATCGCTTCAATGTTAATAATAATACGTCGTAATAATAATAATAATAATAACAACAACCTTCGTCGATAAATATCGAGGAGAGAATGAGAGAGAGAGAGAGATGTACCTCGTCTCTTTCTCTCTCGCTCCCCTCCCTTCTCTCTGACGTTGCGCCGTGGAGGAGTAGCGTCAAGGCGTTTTCGCGACGAGATCGCAAAACTCCGTCTTTGCGCGGGCGGACGGATCGACGTCCTCTTCTTTTACTCGGCCGTATACTAAGCACCAACGCGCTTTTTTCTTCTCCACGAATCTTTTCACCGGCGTGAAGGCATGTGTCGCTTTCCATCGGATCAGAGAGACTTTTTTCTTCCAGTAACAATATTGGGCGTCCGCGTCGCGAGCGCCGCGATGGAAAAGGAAGAAGAGGCAGTGGACAAAGACGTAGGCGATGGCGTAGGCGACGCAGGAGTAGATGAATTTGTCGTCGTAGTTATTCATGACGTGCAATGACGACGACGACGACGACGACTGTGATGGTGGAGTTGAAGATGGGGAAGCTATGGTCATGGCGGTTCCGATATATTTACCGATTTGGTTGGCGTAGTAGTTGGTGAAATACGCATTTTCGATTTTGATCGAAGAAACGACGGCACCAACGATGCTGTCATTCTTAGTGTCGTTCCAAAAAGCGCTCTTCATGCGCAAAGAGAGTTTGCACATAGCGGTAAGCGTCGCCGATAAGAACAACTCGGAAAACGCCTCGTGGTGCCAGAGTTTGTAGCAGAAATTCTCGCGCGCGACTTTATCGCCTGAACATCTCTTCGCCGCGCGGATGTATCTTTCCGCGGTGACTCGAATCGCCGTTTTGACTGATTTCGAAAAGAAGAACGTATAATATTCTCCTTCGTCCATTGTCATTTCCAGCTTTTCTTCGTTTTCAAAATCGTCGTCGTCGTCGGTTAATGAGGCTTTGCCTGGCGAGGAAAACAAAGCTCTCGTGGGCATCGTTATTGACGTCGGCGTTACTGGAGGAGGTACGGAATATTCGACTGCGTCCTCCTCTTCTTTTTCTTCTTCTTCTTGTTTTTCTTCTTCTTCTTCTTCTTCTTCTTCATCGCTACTACTATCTGTAAAACAGTTGTATTTATCGATTAATATACGGCTCGACCCGGGTGAAATCCCATTCGCGGAGGCGTCTAACAACGCTCGAGTGCGTTGGTCGGTACACATCTTCTGCAACCGCTTCGACGCTTCGGAGATAAACACGGCGTTGTCGTCGTCGTTTATTAAATCTGCCGGAGAACTTTTCGGTGTCCTCCCGCATTCAAACTTGGACATATCCGCCGACGGCGACAAAATATCGTTGTTGTTCGGATAATTCCACGAGGCAAACATGGTTCGAAGTAAAGAAAGCACCGGAGACGTCGGAATCGTATTCGACGACGACGACGACATTTCCGGCGTGAACGTCTCCCGTACTAAAGGCGTCTCTTCTCCCTCGTCGTTTGTGTCTCTCATCATCACATTCGACGACACAATCTTTTTTGTGGGCATCGGTCTCGACCTCTTCTTCGTCGCCGAAACTACTGTGGCCATCAAGATCGCGTTCGCGTCCAAGCATTTCAGCGCCGCCGCCGCCTGGTGGTGGTGGTTTTGTCGTCGTGGGGTTGGGGTCATCGACACGTTGTTGGACAAAAGCGGGTTGGCGGGAAAGACCATCTCTCTCTCTTCGCTTTTTAACGCGTTTCGCACCAATCCGAACGGTTTTTTTGGTGCCACATCGTCAAAATCGATTAAATGGTTTTGGTACGACGTCGAGGGGGTGGTGGTCGTCCCGCCGTTATTATTAAAGACGAACCGATCGCGAGCGGAGTTGTGCAACGGCGCATCGTCCACGCGCGCGTCCACGATCGGACGCATGATTTTTTTGAGGAGTCTATATTAGGAGGAGGATAGAGGAGGAGGAGGTACTCTTTAATAATATGTCGTTTTTTTCCCCTTTTCATTTTCCCCTCCTTTTTTGTACATAGAGTTATTTAGGGTTTAAGAACAAAAGTTTCTTCTTCTTCTTTGGAGGAGGAGAGACAAGAAGTTTTATGTGGAATCGCAACTGTATTTCCAACAGCAAAAGTCGCGTCTGGAACTCGTGGCGGAACACGAAGAATTAACCCTATACGGGTGGCAGACGGATGTCTTGAGTATTCTCTCCCGTTCAGCTGGTCCCCCGGACAGACGCCTGATCGATGTGATCGTGGACAAATATGGCGGGCATGGCAAGAGTCAGCTTTCATCGATACTACTCTCAACTTCACATGGCTTCATCTCATTGAGTCTCGGCAAGAGGGACGATTTGCTTCACGCCTTCGTTCAAGCATTCCATAAGAGCTCTACAGATGTCCGAGGTGTGGTCATCGATATCCCCATGTTGTCTGCGGAACTGAATGGGATCGACAGTCGTATCTCGATATGGCAAGTGGCCGAAATGCTGAAAAACAGATTATTAGTCACGTCAAACTTTTAAAAAAAAGAAAAAGGGAAAGGGAATGAAGAGCTTAAATTTTAGTTTGTGAAAAAAACTAACAAAAAAGTAGGTGTGTAAGCGAATGGTCTTGGGTTCGATCCCCAATGGCGGTATTGTGAAATACCCCGACGTTTTCGACGACGTTAAATAGAGCCTCCATAGCTCTGACGTTTCGACGACGCGTCGGAGCCTCCATAGCTCAGCCGGCAGAGCGTTCGCCTCTTAAATTTTTGTCTGCCGCCGCTTGCGCGTGCGCGTTTGGTTTTTTTTTGTACTAGAGTCGCGCATTCTGTAGTACGAAAGCGTTTGCTCTTTTTTTTTCGAGCGATGATAATGATTCCAAAAAAAAAAAAAACATTTGAAGTGTTTGTGGGTTGTTGTTGTTGATTATACCTACGTGGTACGTGGTACATCCTACTGCGTACTATATTAATTAACTTTGCTACTACTACTACTATAGTACAGCTCTTTTTTTCGCGCCCCCTGTGTGTGATGTGTTTCTGTCTGTGTTTCTTTGAAGCGCTTAAAGCTTCGGAATGAATCGACCTCCAATAAATAATAATCAAAAAGAACAAAACTCAACCACTGCCTCTTCGACTTTCGTACAAATCTTTTCGCACGTCTCGGCGTCCGAGGCTTCGACGTACACTCTCACGATATCTTCCGTCCCGGACGGGCGGACGAAGGCTCTTTTCGACGAATCAGTGCTACTACTCACTGACGACGATAGAATTTCATCGATCCTTTTTTGTAACCCTTCTGGTTTTGAGCACTTCCTCTCGCTGTCGAAACATTCAATCACCGTTCGATCTTTTACCTTCACTTTGGTTTGTTTCGTAGGCAAATCGCGATACATCGCGTGCCACTCCGCGAATGGCATGTTGCCTTTTATCCGCAAAATGCCTTCAATTAATAACACCGAGCTTATGGCGTCACCAATGGCTGGATTTATCGTTTGAATCGTCGCTTTTAACGTCAACAAAGCTTTCAATTTTGTCGTTAAAATGACACTTTGTAAGGATTTCGACGACGACGACGCGTTTCTTCTGTTTTTTCGTTCTTGTTCTAAAGACATGCGCGTTAACTCATCCACCAACTCTTTTTCAATCATTTCGACCGTCTTTTTTGAAAACAACGCCGTCCCGTGGCCGTTGGATTCAAAGTACACGCCAATATCAAAGTTTTCTTCGGCAGCTTTGTGGACGTTCTTCACACCCGTTTTGGCGCATACGGTTTCCACGCCGTTCTTCTCGCAAAATTTCGTGAACGCGCCGTTACTATACGCCGTGTGCGCGATGCCCAGCGATATCTTGTGCGCCAATCCAGCCAAGAAGATCTGTTCGATGAGGAAGAAGGCGAGTAAAATCGACAGTTTATCGCCATCGCACAATAAGAAATTTTTCTTCGATGAATTTTCTTCTTCTTCTTCTTCTTCTTCGATTGAAAAATACACCAATCGATCGCAATCGCCGTCGACCGAGGCACACCTCTGGTTGACGAACGACTGTCGACTACACGTCGCCGTATCCGGCGCCCGTTGGTTTTTCTGAACGAAATCGGACCCGCAATTGAGATTCACCGGTCCGTCTTTTGGCCCATTTTTCAAAACCAACTCGATCTGTTCACTCCTCTTATCGCCGCTCTTCTCGCGAATCGCGTCAAAAACCGCCAACAACTTTTCAAACGCGACGAAACCAACCCCGTTGGCGCAATCGATGTGGAGCGGAGGTAAACCCGTCGCGTTCGATCGTAAACCTTCGACGACATTTTTACGAATGTTGTTTAATGTTGTGTTCGCATTGCCGTCCGCACTCTTCTCCTCTTCGTCTTCCTCGATCAAGCTCAAATACCCAACCGCCGCGCGCTCGAAATACGCCGCCTCGTGCGTCGCCACGTCGATCTTTTTCCTCAACATTTCAGTTCTCACGCATTTGTCTTCTTCTTTTCCTTCTTCTTTTGCAAAGAATTCTTCCACCGCTTTCCCGTGCGCATACACGAAATAGTGTAACATCGGCGTCGTGACGACGCCTCGATCGCGAATCTCGACGCGGTTGTTTCCGAGTACTTTTGCGCCTTCTTTCGCTTTCTCCACGAGTCGTGCACCGCTTTCTCTCGCGTCGCGGCCGAAATATACAACAGGAGCGACGACGATTCCAGAATCGTCGTTCGTCGTCGTCGTCGTCGTCGTCGTCGTCGTCGTCGTCCTTTCTTCTTCTTCTTCTTTTACTTCTGCAACGTTGTTTCCTTGGTCTTCTACGATCGCCTCTTCGAACGTGTCTAACGCATCGTGCAGCTCCTTTGCCGTTGTCGCGTTACACAGCGCCTCGCACGCGCCTTCGTACCGCTCTCCCAGCACATTTCCTTCCCCGTCGACGAGTTTCACGCCGTTATCTTTGGCGTGGTTGTGCGAGGCCGTCACCACCACCCCGCTCGCTCGTGTCCTTTTTCGTGATGACTTTGAAGAAAACGCGGCGACGCACGCGGCGATGAATCCACAACGAAACGCGATGGGATCCATCGCGGTTTCATCGCATCGAAACCCAGCCGTACCGTACGGGATCCACGTCTTCTTCTTCTTCTTCTTCTTCGTGTGGTTCGCCTCCTCTTCCTTCTCCTTCCCAAAAAAGTTGCTTTTTGCGGTGTTCTTTTCGGCGCAGCACAGACGGACGAATTCGAGGCGCGCGTCTTCGGGGATGACACCCACCACCACCACGTCGTCGCGAGAGGCTTTGGCTTTCTGTCGTTGTTGCACTTCTCTTTGCGACGACCCCATCTCTTTCGACGACGACGACGATGAAAATGAAAAACGAGAAGAGATGCCTAAAAATGGATGATGATGATGATGATGATGATGATGATGATGATGATGTCCGAGAACAACACAACACCACCACCCAAACGCGAAAGAAAGAAAGAAAGAAAGAAAAACGTCTCCCCCAAAAAAGGATGCGCGATCTCTCGAAGCGTCGGTGTCTCTCGTCGCTCGCGTCTCTCCTCTCTGGTCTTCTTTTGTGGTGTTCTTCTTTCGCCCCCTTTATTAAAGAAAGAAAAAGAGAGACAAAAAGCCACTTTTTTAGGGTTTCAAAAAGACACTATCTTGAAAGTACGGACTCTCGAGTGCCAATTTCAGATCTTCTTCTCTCGTCGTCTCAAGTGCTTCGAGGGACTCTATCTACTCGAGACCACACTACACACAAGAGAGAGGGTCCTTCCTCCTTTTGGACCTCTTACTATGTAATTCTCTACAAAACATTCGTACAAAAAAATGCGGGGGCAGCGCGTGGTGTTGCGTCGAGACACCGACGCTTCGACGACGACGTTGGTCCTCCCTCGCCGCGGTGGTGGTGGTGGTGGTGGTTTTGGGTGCGTTCGAAGACGACGAAGAGGGTCCACCACAGTAAAGTCTTCCTTGATGAAAGGGGAAATCCCGATGATTGCGTCGAAGAACAAAACGGTCTGTGCGCGCAAAGGGGGGGAGAGCGTCGACGTATTATACGACGACGACGACGACGACGACGACTTTGCGTCGTTGCGCCCGCCGGCGAAGAACACCAACAACAACAACAACGAGGCGTTTCAACAACTCGCAATACTAACAACGTCTTCTTCTTCTTCGTCGTCTCTTCCGAAAAAAAGAGCGACTTTGAGCACGTACGACGAAAACGTCTTCGACGCGACCGCCATCGTCTTTTCTGCGGTTGGATTCAACCTGTGTTTTCTCCTCGGGTTGGCGGTGTGGGTGAAAGGCTTGAAAACGCGGTACGAGAACGCGATATGGAAAATCAAACGATTAGAAACGGAGAAGCGAGATTTAGCGGTGGCGCATAACATGGAAAAGGCAGATTTAGCGGACCAGACGACGAGAGCAAAAGGGAGTCCTCCGAGCGGCGGCGGAGAATACTTTGGGAGCGGGTACGGACGTCGCGGCGGAGCGGCGGCGGCGGTCTCGACCTCGGCCTCCGGCGGCGCGGACGACGTCATGATCCAAGGTTTAAAAGCCGAGCGAGATGCCTTGAAGCAGGCGCTGAAAACCACGCAAACGCAGATGCAACACTACGTCAGAGAAAACGCCGCGTTAGAACATCGGCTGGAAACGGCGTTGTTGGAGGTGGAAAAGCTGACGCCTTCGTGACGACGGACGCCGAGGAGGACTCGCGAGAGAATCAACGCAGATAGATATAGAATACAAATAGAGCAGAGCGGAGCAGAGCACTCTTATTAGAGCCTCGTCCCAAAAAGACAAAGTCGTTTGTAAAAACAGTAGTCTTGTAAAAGAGTAGTAGCGCAGAGTTTGTTGTTTTGTCTCTTTCCGTTGTTCCCTCGCTGCTCGTGTCGACGACTCAATATCATACTACTTTCAAAACGCCCCCCTTTTTGAGGGAGTGAAAATTTCTCTCCAAGAAAATCGCCACTTTTTATTTTTGCTGCTTTTGGACGACACAAAAAAAAAGCGAAGAAGAAGAAGAAAAGAAAAAATGCCCGCCGCTTTACCTACCGTGACGGTCCAGAATGGGAACGGCGCCTCGGTCGCGCTCCCGGAAGTGTTCACGTCGCCAATCAGACCGTACGTTTTTTGTTTGCGCGTTCGTTTTTTCGCGTCGCGTGAGGGCGTGCGCGAGGGGTTTTCGCACGCATCATTTTCATCATCATCATCGAGTGGGTGGGGTTTTTGCCCGTGTTGTGGTCGAGATCGGACGCGCGAAATGGGGCACAAAGCCGACGATGCGACCGCAGGAACCCGTCGCGCGCGATCGAATCGTGTACTTACCGAATATTGCCTTCTTACTTTTGAAACAACAACAGTGACATCGTCAATGCCGTGCACACCGGATTGAACAAAAACTCGCGTCAAGCGTACGCCGTGGCGTTGGAAGCTGGGCACCAAACTGCCGCCGAGTCGTGGGGGACCGGTCGCGCCGTGTCCCGTATCCCGCGTGTGCCCGGTGGCGGGACCCACCGCGCCGGTCAAGGGGCGTTCGGGAACATGTGTCGAGGCGGTCGCATGTTCGCGCCGACCAAGACGTGGAGAAAGTGGCACCGCAAGGTGAACTTGAAGGAGAAGCGCTACGCGGTGTGCTCCGCGTTGGCGGCGTCGGCGGTGCCGTCGTTGTTGATGGCGAGAGGTCACAGAGTCGAGAACGTGCCGGAAGTGCCATTAGTGCTCGACGATTCGTGCGAAGGTACGACCAAGACGAGCGAGGCGATCAAGATTTTGAAGGCGTGCGGTGCGTTTGCTGACGTCGAAAGAGTCAAGGCGTCTAGAGCGGTAAGAGCGGGTAAGGGTAAGATGCGTAACCGCAGATACGTCCAACGCAAAGGTCCGTTAGTCGTCTACGCGAACGATTCTGGGATGACGAGAGCGTTTAGAAACATTCCGGGCGTTGAGTTGTGCTCGGTGGACAGACTCGGTTTGTTGTCTTTGGCTCCGGGGGGTCACTTGGGTAGATTTATCATTTGGACGAAGAGCGCGTTTGAAAAGTTGGATGGTGTCTTTGGCACTAAGGCGCAAGCCAGTTCCTCCAAGAAGGGTTGGAAGCCACCGGCGCACATCATGACGCAACCAGATTTGAGCAGAGTGATCAACTCTGATGAGATTCAATCCGCCGTCAACGCGCCAAAGTCTGGCAAGACGAGAGCACACGCGCCGCTCAAGAGAAACCCGCTCAAGAACAAGGCGGCTATGGACAGACTCAACCCGTACGCGAAGGTTGCCGCGGAAATGCGCCAACGCGCGGAAGCGGAAAGAGCGAAGGCGAAGGCTGGCAAGAAGGCGGGCGCCCGATCCGCGGTTGGTCAAAAGTTTTACGAATCCATGATGGTCGAATCCGAATACCACAAGGGTGGGGACGACGCCGAGTTGTTCGAAAACTACAAGTACTGGTTAGGCGAAGAAAAACCGGAAGCGAAACCGGAATAATAAAGTATATTGTTATTATTATTAGACTACTAGGTAGTTATACAATTGTTATATCCATCGTTTACACGGCGACTAAACAATAACTCTCTCATTATTATCTGCTCGAAAGTTTATCGATGATGGCCGCTGGATTCGGTATCCAGCTCGTCCCACTAAAGCTATTCCACTCGCCGCTTACGCTCTCTTGCGGATCGAGTATATCCTCAAACCACATTCTCCTTTTTGAATCCCATTTTGGGTCGAAACTCGCGATGACTGGAACAATCTCCCATCCTAACTTTTGTCTAATCGTATCTGCCAATTTCCTCGCTCGATTCTTCTCAAACTTTATGCCTTTGTCGTACGACAAGGCAAAACTCCCGCCCTTTGGCGCGTCTCTCGCGGCTATGCGAATGTCCACAATCGCGTCGTTGTCTAAAAAGTAAAATTCAGCGTCAAAAACGTCGCTTTCGTTTATGACAACATCCGCGTCGTTGCTATTCACTCCGCCCGCGACGTCGAACAATCTCAAAACAATCTTCCCGTTGTTTATGTCGAATTCCACGCAATCCCCGAGCGGACCTTTCATTTCTGGCATGATGATATTGCTGCTACTACTACTACTATTACTATCATTATCCCCTTCACCGTCTCTCTCTTCCAACGCCAAATCTCTCAGCGCGCTCTCTC
>VIAU01000024.1:0-30621 GCA_009618085.1 Bathycoccus sp. SAG3 | reverse complement strand
CCCCCCCCCCCCGCGTGGCCACGAATACTACACACTACTACTACCACAAAGAGAGTCGTTGTCTCGTCGTCATGCGTCGTTTGGCCACGCTGGAATCGGCCGAAATCGATGTCAACGTGTTTTTCCTGTTGTGGGCGACGACGCTGGTGTTCACGATGCAAGGCGGATTCATGCTGTTAGAAGTCGGGTCGGTGTCGATCCGAAACACGAAAAATATACTGTTCAAGAACACGTTCGACGTGTGCATAGCGGCGTGCTGTTTTTACCTGTGGGGGTACGCGTTCGCGTACGGAGACGACGCGGGAGGCTTTATTGGAACCACGGAATTTGCATTGTCTGACGTTGAACATTCGGGGTCGTTCGCCGGCGCGATATCGAACACGGCGATACGAGCCGACGCGGCGTTTTATTACGCGCACTTTGCGTTCGCGTTAAGCTTCGCGGCAACGGCCGCGACAATTATGAGTGGCGCGGTGGCGGAAAGAATGAACTTTAAAGCGTACATTCCGTTGACGGTGGTGACGGTATCGTTTGTGTATCCGGTGGTTGCGCACTGGGTGTGGTCCTCGAACGGATGGATGTCTGCATTTAAAGAAGACGATAGATTGTTTGGGGTTGGTGTTTTGGATTTCGCGGGAAGTCTTGTCGTCCACGTGGTGGGTGGAACAGCAGCGCTAGTTGCGTGTTGGTACATTGGCCCGAGGTCGGAACGGTTCGGGATTGGAGGTAAGGTAAACGAGTTGCCGATGCAATCGCCGGTGTTTCAAATGTTTGGGACGATTTTGATGTGGTTTGGTTGGTACGGATTTAACTCGGGAAGTGTTGGAGTGTATGTGAGAGGTGACCAATTTGACGGCGTGTCGAGGTATATCGTGGCGAGAACGGCGGTGTGTACGACAATTGCAGCTTCATTTGGCGGGTTGAGCGTCGTCGCGTTCGATTTGGCAAGAGACAGGAAGCAAATTTCGCCACTAAGGATGAGTAATGGGATTTTGACTGGATTAGTGTCCATTTCAGGATCGTGCGCCTTGATACATCCGGCGTTTGCGGTGTTGATTGGTATCGTCGCCGGGATTATTTACAGTTTGAGTTCGAGTTTGATGCTAAGAAGACGCATCGACGATGTCGTCGACGCGGTGCCAATCCATTTATTCGGTGGCATGTGGGGGGTGATTGCGACGGCGTTGTTCACCAAGGAAAACTTTTACAATTTAGTGTATAACGCGTCTGGAGAAGAAAGATCGTATTGTGGAGCATTTATAGGGTGTGGGAAAAACGGTGGGAACGTTTTAGGCGCGGCTTTAGTTGGCCTCTTCGTGGTTGTTTGCTTCACCATGGCCATAATTTACTCTTTTATTGTCTTTATGGAAAAAGTGATGAAAATTCCACTTCGAGTCGGGGCCATCATCGAAAGTCATGGGTTAGACCATTCCACGCACTTTGGTAGGGCGTACACGGAATTACAAACGACTATTTTTCAATACACGACGAAAAGCGGCGAGAGGGCGTCAATGGAGATGCGCGTGAGAGCGGGTGACGCCGCGAAATTCGCGTTGGCGTTGAGCGAGGTTATGGATGCTGAAGTTGGGACGAAAGAAGGTGGAAGTGGGAAGTTTCCTGGGTTGGCGTTGAGTGGTAGCAGTGGGTTTGAATTAGGGGAGAGCGGAGGAGTAAAGAAAGGATTCGGAAGCTTACTCGGGAATCCTGCGAGCACGATACGAGAGTCTGGTTAAAAGGGTGGACGGACTTTCTTTCTCGCGAACGTACTAATATTACGAATGAAAAATACTAAATAATAATATTGATGGCTCGGTTAATATTAATATCGTCTCTCTATCAGACGATGTTCGAGACTATACCACCCCGTGTGTACATAGAGTTTTAGAGAATTCTTTTGTATATATTCTTGGTAGGTACCATGGTACCCGGTAAAAAGAGGGCTATGCGTATATATATAGTTATGTGAGTAGTAGTTCAAATTGTTGTCTGAAAGTTGTATATATAAAATAATATAATTAAACTCCACCCGCCGCGGTTAAACGTGTTGACAAAAATGCAAACTTTTCATTCTCGGCCAACTCCTCCGGTAAATCGTCTTTCGACTGGAAATCGAGAGCAATTTCCAACGCGCTTTCTGCAATCTCTTCCACGTTGAAGTGAATGCTCGAATCATCGTCCAACAAGAACGAATTATGTTGGTTGTTTGATTGTTGGTCCATCATAGAATTTTTCATTTGCTTCAAGACGTCTTGGTTGACCGTTTCCGTGCCGTATTTATCATCCCAATACATGGTACAAATGCGATATAACTGCTGAATAGACAAGACTGGACACAACTCCAACGTAATTTCGTTCAACGTTTTCCTCGGTTTTTGGTTGATCACGAGCAATTGCACGGCTTGATTGATAAATCGCAACTCTTTTATCGGATCTTCGCCGACAAAAGCTTTGTTCTCGGTGAGCCAGTTTTCGAGTTCGCTTAAACCGGCGGCGATGTATTCGCCATTAGAGAACGAGCAACACTCTCTTCGTAACAACAACGCGTTGAACATGTTGACGTTGATGAAACAGAATATTTGCGTGAAAAATTTAGACGTCAACGCTTTCGGAACGTTGTTTTCCGTAAACGCGAGAAGAATTGTATCCAACTCCTCGAGGATGGAAATCCAATGCGAAGACAGTTGCACGTGCTTCCCGTCTTTCTCGTTATTCGCTTTGCCGCTGATGATGGCGCCCGTTCGTTGCCTCGGTGCTTGGATGCACGATCCTAAGTGTGGAGAGATCATTGATTTCGTGTTGTCGCGCAAGATGCCGTACGCCTTTTCGCAAAACATGCCGAGCGATTGGCGGAAGAGAAAGCCCGGGTATTTCGCCTCGATTTGCTTCACGCCCAAAATAGCCGTCACGGATTCTTCTCCTCCGTTTCCATGATCACCATCCACGCCTACTCTTCTTTTATTCGCGTCAGTGTTTTCCTTATCCGAAGAACCGCTAATAGACGCCGGTTGCTGATTAAACATCGTCGGGGGGCTCTTCAATCGCGAAGAGATGGTGGAGTTGATGCGGTCTAGAATCCCTACGCCCCCTCGTCTATTTTTATTCCCGCTGTTCTTTAACGTGCGATGAAGCAAGTGCAACAGAGCGAACGCGTTCGTCAACCAAAATGCCACGGCTTTGTTGTTATCTTTCGCGTTCCTGTTGAGTGAATTTTCAAACGCTCCTAGGATGCGCTCGAACAAAGACGTTCTGTCCAACGAAAACGCTTTCCATTTCAGTAAACATCTAAACACGATAACTGCCAGTGCTGGCGATCCGTCTGGAGTGGCAAAGATTTCGTGCGCATTTTCGTGACCTAACAAAGCTCTCAACGCTTCGGGGTCTTCCTTCAGTGAAATTGTTTGCGGTGATGCGGAATCGGGTACATCCTTATCCATAGACTGGTTCATTTCGCTGACGCTGTCGCCAGACATTGGCGTATTCAACGAACTCGCCGATAACGGCGTACCGTTCATCATTCGCGGTCTCGATTTCCTACCTCCTGGTCCACCAGTCATCATAACAGTCCCCGGTGTTTTCAAACCGTTTCGGAACGAGTCCAACTCAGCTTCGGCCACTGCCAAACGATCTCGAAGTTTCTCGTTTTCTTCCAAGGCTTCGCGCAACGCTTTCTCGTACTGATCCGCCGTTTTGTTCGCTTCTTCGAGTTCTTTCTTCACCGTCTGCTCCGTCTTTTGACGTAGAAGTTCCTCCTTTTTGGCTTTTTCGCGAAGTTCTTTGAGCTCTTCCTCCGCTTTCTTCGCCGCTAACGCTGCTTCTTCTCGTTGTTTCTCTCGTTCGATTTTTTCCTTCGCTTCTCGTTCCTCGCGTTCTTTTTCGGCAAATTTTCTCTTCTCTTCTTCCTCGGCTTCGCGTTTCGCTTTTTCTTCTTCGCGTTGTAACTCTAGCATTTTTGCTCGCGCACGTTCGGCTTCTAACTTCTTCTCTAACTCTGATTTCGCTTCCAACATTTTCGCCACTTCTCTTTGTTCCTTCTTGATTTCCTTGACACGTTTGCGCGCCAATTGGCCTCGGTATACGCTTTGCGCTTTGATTGCAGCCAAGTTTCTTTGTTTGAGTTCCAAAAACTCTTTCCTCGCTTTTGCTGCTCTCGCAAGCCTCTGAATCTTCACCGCCGCCTCTTTCGCCTCCGCAAACTGTTTTCTGGCAATGGCCATTCTCACGAACGCTTGAATAGTAGTCACCGCCTTCGTTTGGCGAATCTCGCGAACGATTTTTCTCGCAAACATACCTCGAGTGTACCTGTTGACAGTTTCCGCCGCAGATTTCGTTCGTTTGTACTGCTTTTGCGCGACGCGTCGCTTGACGTGCTTTTGAATTTCCACTGCGGCCCATCCGAGTTTTTTCGATCGCAAGGTATCCAAAACAGCCATTTGCCCAGAGCGCAAGAAGACTTTCGTCTTGCCGATTTGCCACTCTTTTAAATTGGCAACGTTCAAAATACCTTCTAAAGCCTCTCGCTCTTTACCCGGCGTGAAAAATTTTGCGGCTTCATCTGGAGCTAACAAACCAAATCGAGTCAAAAACAACTCTATCGGCTTTCTCGACGGGTACCCGGCGCAGGAAATTCGCACCGCTTCCAAGACACCGCCGCAGCGCAATTGCTGCAAAATGTTGGCGTTTTCAAACGTGCTCGGTACGGATTTTTGGTTCGGTTTCACGCACCGAACAAAATGAGGTTCGGTCCCGTGTAATTTTTTCATCAGCTCGTTGAGTTGGTGTTTGAACGAGCTTCCAATAGAAGTAAATTTCATGGCAGATTTTTTTGTGCGCGGCGGCGGCGGTTTTTTGTTCCCTTCGTCCAAGATTTCGTTCTCCTTCTCTTCGAAAATGAGACGCAAAATGTTCGTTTCCGAGGTGGACAAAACTTCCGTGTGTTCCAAAATTGCGTAATCTTTGTTCTTTTCGATGAAGTTCTCGCTCTCGTACGTCACGTCGCCGGCATAGTGGTTCAACGTGAAATCAACTTGCGACCGTTTTGGTTTCGAAAATCGTTTCTCACTGTTCAACGCCGAGAAGAGCTTTTGCGCGAATTGTTCAGACGTCGTGGAGGTCATGATGCATGACTCGTCCAAAAGACTGATAATGCCTCCAACTTTACGTTCGATGACGTCTAAAATGTCCTGATTATCCACAAATTCGATGTACGACCAATCGATGGCTTCTTTTTCGTACTCCTCTTGTTCCATTTTGAACACTTTTTGGTTGAAATGTTGCTGCAACTTCTCGTTGGCAAAGTTGATGCAAAACTGTTCGAAGGAGTTCTTTTTGAAACTCTCAAAGCCGTAAATATCGAGCACGCCGATAAATCGTCGTCTTCTTTTCATATCGCTAGTAGTACTTTCAATGCTCTCTTCGTATTCGTCGTCGTCGTTTTTGTGCCCAATCGCTTGGTTAATCCTTTCGACGAGCCAATCGAACAAACGCGAATACAACATCTTCGCCAACGAGTCGCGATTGTACTTGGCGTCCGAGACGCTCAAAGGTTTCAAAATCGCACCGTCCGCGGTGACAATCTGTCTCGAAATCAATGCTTTTTCTAAACGATCTTTATCCACTTTCAAAACCGCTGCGGCGTCTTCTAAGCTTCGTTTTGCATCTGGAGCGACGACGGACGCGTCCTCGTCCTCTGGGCTTTGCACGAAATTGATATTCCCTAGATGCAATACCCCCGAAACGACTCTAAACACATCCTCTCTCTCCGGTTCCGAAATACCAACCACCTTCATGGCGTTTTGAGTTTCTTCGTACCCGACCACGTCGGAAATGTGTTCCAATTTTACGCATTTCGATTGGTTCAAATAATAAAAATCCTCAAACGTCTTTCCGTCCAATCGCCAGTTGCTTTTTTCCTCTTTCGACGCGCCGGCTAAGATCTGATAAAACACGTGAAAGTTCCTCTCCGGGTCGGACACGCGAACGACTCTGGAACGCTCCAACAAGTACGTCCGTATCGCCGCCCCACTTATCTTATCCTCCTCGTCGAACAAAATCTCCGTAAACTTACCAAATCTGGACGAGTTGTCGTTCCTGACTGTCTTGGCGTTCCCGAACGCCTCTAACAAAGGATTCGTCTCTAAAACTTGTTTTTCCACGCCACTGGTCCCGTCTTCGTGCTTTGCCGAGTGTGCCAAATATTGCATGATGTGTTTCGCAGTTTCCGTCTTCCCCGCCCCTGACTCTCCGGAAACTAGAATCGACTGCGAACACCCCTCTCTCAACATTTGCTTATACGCCGCCTCGGCGACGGCGTACACGTGCGGACTCAACTCTCCTTGTTCGGCTCCCCCGTACATCTCCATCATCGCTTGGTCGTATAAATGAGGTATTTTCTGAAACGGGTTCACGGCGATTAAAATCTGCCCGGTGTACGTGTAAATCTCATCTCTCCCATACCGTCTTCGCAAGTTGTGCAGCACGCCCGCTTCGTGCAGATAGTTCAGTTTCACCATGTCCTCTTCCGTGTTCCGTTCGCGCAGCGCGACATCTTCTTTCGCATCTTCCACGGCGACGACGCCCCCGGCGGCGACTGGTTGCGCGTTCGTCAGTCCCAATTCGTCGTCTTCGTCTCTCGCGTACGCGCACTCCACGACGTCGCCAGTCGTGGCGTCGACTTTCGAAATCTCCGCGGCGACCCACGCGCGCGCTTCGTCTTTCACCCACACCGGGGTGCCCAACTCGAGCGTCGTCAAAGTCGTTTTTCCTTTCTTCTCGTCTTCTCCGTTCGACACATCGCGCTTTGTCTCCTCCGTTTTTTTCTTCTTCTTTGCCATCTTCTTCTTCGTCGTAAAAGAGAGAGATGCAGTCGTCGTCGTCGTCGTCGTTCAAAAGTGCTCGTTGCTCAAAAAGCGCCTTCTTTTCGTTGGACTTTGACGCCACAGGAGTCGTCCTTTTCTTCTTCGTCTTCTTCGTCCAAGTCTTCTTCTTCTTCGGCAAAGATGATGATGATGATTTCGCACGAAAAGAGAGATTGAAAAAATCGCGTCTCTTGTGCAACAAAGTCGCGTAAAAAAGCACGTTTTCCTCCTCCTCCTCCGAGTCGTAATACTAGTAGTAGTAAAGGTTGGTCACGTCTTTGCGCGTTGTCGTCGTTCCTTTGGAAAAACGAACAACACACCTTCTTCCGTTTTGCCGTGGTGGTGGTGGTGGTCTTCTTGTCGTGATGATGCGAAGAAGAAAAGACTCACCGTGCTGCGTTTTTGGTGACCGTTGAGAAGAGAGGACGAGAGAGATATCCCACGCAACAAAAAAAATGGCCCCATAACATTTAGGGTTTTACAATTTAGGGTATCAAAAGTGTGGATTTTGGTTGGTCCCTTTGTTTGGACCAAAGAAAGCGCTTTAATGCTTTAGAGGAGTAAAAGAAGAGACCGCACATCTTCAAACCCCTCTCAAAGGAGAGAGAGAGAGAGAAGATATGACGACGACGACGACGACGTCGACGGGGAACGCGAACAACAACAACAACCCGTTCGCAACAATAAATGTCGTCGATTTTGATAACAAACGACATCAAAACATTTTTGGTGAAGACGACATTGACGATTCTTTACGAAGAGTGATGGGATTCCAAGGCACGTTTCGAAACCGAACGACGCGATTCGAAACGCTTCGGGAGGACTACGCCGCTCGATCGAGAGGCGAGACGACGACGAGCAACAACAACAACAACAACGCGAAAGGCGGCGACGCGCTGGAAGTTCTGGGAACGTCGAGGCTCCTCGAAGCGGCGATCGATTCGACAACTTCGGGAGGAGGAGGAGGAGGTGATGATGATGATGTTGGGCGGTGTGATGTGCACGGCATCGCGCCTTTGCCGCCCGCGTGGGTGGACGTCTGCGAACACATTCAGAGAGACATGGAAAAAGCGAAAGCGAAAATAGAAGAGCTACAAAGAGCACAACAGAAAGCGGTGTTACCTACGTTTGACGTGGACGACGTAAACGATGAGAAAATCGTGGAGCAGTTGACGGGCGAGTGCGGGAGGTTGTTCAAACGATGCGAGGCGCAATTGAAAAGGTTAGGAAGCGACGCGGAGGTAAAGAGCGCGAATGCGAATAACGATTTCGACGATATAGGAACAAAAATGAGAAAAAACGCGACGAGGAAGTTGGCGATGGAGTTGAGTCGTCTGTCGCAGGCGTTTAGACAGAGACAGAAAGATTATTTGAACGAATTAAAGTATAGGCAAGACCGAGGCCCGGGCGCGGAAGGCGTGGACGCGTTGGAGGACGTGTTTCGGAACAGAGTGATGAGGAGTAACAGCGGGTTTTTAGAGCAAGACGATGGTGGTCGTGGAAATGGAAGTCAAATGCAAAGACAAGGATTTGCGAACCAAGACGTCATGTCCTTGGAAGCCGAAGAAAGAGACACGGAGGTGAAGAAAATTTTGCAATCCGTGACTGACTTAGCGATGGTCATGCAAGACATGTCCAAACTCATCATCGATCAAGGCACGATTTTAGATTCCATAGAATACAACTGCGCCACAACTGCGATGCAAGTAGACGAAGGGAGGAAAGAGTTGGTCAAAGCCGAGCACACGCAACGAGCCGGCGGGATCATCATATGCATTTACTTTCTCATGTTCATGTGCGTCTTGATGACCATCATCATAATTCTCCAGAAGCTTTAGTTTTGAGGCGGGAGATATTTTTGATAGCACACACACGCACACACATTTACATAGCACACACACGATAGTTTATTTTAGATGTACAACAACAATAACAACAACAATTAAGAATGAAACAACCCTCTGTGTTCGATTTGCGAGTTCAAGCCGACGACTAAACCAATGACTAAACCAGTTAATCCGCCGAAACACACTTGCACGGGCGTGTGTCCGATGTGCTCTCTCAAAGGCTGATTCTGTATATTCTTTATGAACTGTTCGAACCCATCCGCGCTAAATAGTGGCGATTTCGGCGTCATCGCTTCCTCGTCGTCTTCCTCGTCGTTGAAGTTGGTGGTATCTATTCTGTGTCTAGTATTCGATATATTGCTGTTGCTTCCGTACGCGCCTGAAATCAAACTATTAATCGCGGACGCGTGGTACCCAGCTTGTCTTCGCACGCCCATGGCGTCATACATCACCACGACCGCTAAAACCGCGGCAACTGCAAACGACGTATCCGCGGCGCCTTTTTCTACCCCCGCGCCAGTCGCCAACGCGACGACAAAGGCCGAGTGCGAGCTCGGAAAGCCTCCAGACCCGATGGCGAGCGATGGTTTCCACACTTTCGTCCCGACGTAATGCGTCAACGGTTTTAACGCTTGCGCGACGACTAACGCGATGACGGCGGAGACGAGGGCGACGTTGTCGAGGAGCGTGTCTCCTCCTCCTCCTCCTCCTTCTCCCGACGACGACGATGCCATCCTTCTTCTTCTTCTTCTTCTTCTTCTTCTTCTTCTTCTTTTGGGGAAAGCCCACTCTCGAAAGAGAGATTTCTTCCTGTTCCCCACACGTGTTTAGGGTTTTATATTATATATTTAGGGTATCAAAAAATTCAAAATTCAATTCCCCGAGAGAGAGCGTTCGAGCAGCAGTCTTTCTTTCTCTCTAGAGTTTGACGCGTTTCCCGGCGACCAACAAAGACTTTCTTCGAGAGAACAAGAATTGGAAGAGACCGCACGCGATAACAATAATAATAATAATGACCACTCTGGACAGTTCCGCGAACGAATTGGCGGCATTTTCGACCATTTTATCCGGGTTCGACGAGGAGTTCGGGAGTCCATCTCATGGTGGTCGCTTTAAAACAGAGACGACGACGATGTCTTCCCCAACGGCTTTAAATGATTCCAATTCCACAAAACGCGCGTCGCCGACTCTGGGGACGCGACGCGCGGGGCGCAGATATAAAATAAGCAACAACTACGACCCGGACGAACCTTTGGACGTGCTCCGCGAAATGAATCAAATGCTGGAAGAGGCGGAGAGAAGCCCGTCGTCGAATGTCGACGCGAAGAACACGAAAAAAGCGCGTTCGTACGTTCGAGAGGCCTACAGCACGTTCGAAGACTCGGCGTCGAGACTGGAACGAGACTTGATGGAGAAAGAAAATCAAATAAAACGCTCGGCAGCCGAGGAGTTGCGAAGACAGTTGGACCAAGATTCGGAGTTTTCTATGGACATGTTGGCGGCTGGAGATCGGGCGACGATCTTAGCCAGAGAGGCTGAGATATTGCGAGCGGAAGAGGAGAGTTTGAGAAGAGTACGAGAAGGCACGAGGAACGCCGCGGAGAGGGAAAGACAAAGGTTGGAGAACGAAAAGGTTGCATTTGCGAATGGGAGAGCGAATCGGGTGAGCGCGGAGAATAAGAGACGAGGAATGGGGCCGAACGCGAGAGAAATGGAGGCGGCGGCTATGACGACGCCGGTGCGGCAAGTGATGAGAGGCAGCGGCGTCGGCGGCTTGGTCACGCCGACGAGGGTCGTACCGAAGTTTAAGAACGCCGACGAGGATAAAGAAAACGTCGGAGCTCGTGCTGGTGCCAAGAGAGCAATGGGATCGATTTCTTTTTTAAATCCGTTCAAGACGATTACGAACGTTGCCGTTGGCGCGAAAAACGTCTTGTTAAGCCGCGAGAACCCGAAACAAAAGCCGAAAGTGAGGCGTTCGATCATCGCCATCGACGAGCCAGGCGAAAACTCCATGAACTCCATGGGTCCAAATGCCATCGTTTCTTCGTCTTCATACATGACGCCGGTGCAAGAATCGAAGAAACGTTCGACGATTTTAACGCCAGTGGAAAGCAGAGAGACGAACGAGGACGACGGAGAAGAGGTTGCGCAACAAAGTGAAGTCATGATCGCCAAGATGGTTTCGCCGGGACAAAAGGTTTACATCAAGAAACCAATCGATAGAGCTACTGATATAGCCGCGAAGGACGGTACGCAAGAAGAAGAAGAAAAGAAGAAGGCGATGAAGAAGAAAACCAAAAGATTATTGAACGTCCACCCGGCGTTTAAACGCGTCGTTAAAGCCGCCACCACTATTGGCACATCTTTCGTCGTCGTCTCTGCGGTTGGTTCCTACGCCACGGGCGCGAGAGATGTTCGCGACTTGCAAAGGGCTGCAAAAAATATGAAAAAAACGACGGTATCTGTGGCTGTGTTTATCAGCAAAACGTGGAAGTCCATCTCGAAGAACTTGATCCCGGGCGTGACCGACGAGGTGCCGACGTTGACGCCCACCATGGTATACCAACGCACGCCCAACAAAGTCGTGAAGAAGACGGTCATCTTGCGACCGCATCAGGTGGGTGTCCAGCCGGGACCACCTGGGGAAGATTTTAGACGCGCCTACGGGCGCGGATAAACGAAGATATATTTATTTCCTTATTTATTAGGTGGTACTGCTTGTGCTGCTTGTGCTGCTTGTGCTGCTTTTACTACAACAACAACAACTACTACTAAGTACCGTACTACTACTACTATTACTAATACGATGATTATGAGAGCGCTTTTAGCACCCGAAAAGGGGGGAGCATGTAGCATAGAGAATGTCAAAAGCGCGCTCGAGATGTAATAAATTCAAATGATAAAATACACGCAAAAGTACTTATGGTAGTATTCAATTAAAAAACACGCAAACGCTAATGCACAAACACACACATACACACTCTTCTCTTTTTGTCCTTATTTTCTTGCTAAATAAACATCTCTATATATACACAATACACACGAATATGGACCATATTATCACACTCTCATCGTTCTCTTTCTCCGCTTTCGTTTTTTTATATCACAACACAACACTTGAAAAATTTCATCCATCAACACTTTTAAACAACCGCACAACGTGCGACAAAAGCACGGTGTATATTATCTCATCATTGTTATAGTTATCTCGCACCCAAATTCTTTTTCATTTTCTTTTGTTTCTTTCCATTCGTATTATTATTGTTAGTATTCTCAAAAAGCAAGGCGTTGAGCGCGTCTTTGTCTGGGATCGTGCCTAAACTCTGCGCCCAGGCGTATGGATCGTCGATAGAACTACCGCCACCGTACCTACTATTATTGGTGCTTCCACCTCGTCTGTTGTTATTGCTTCTACTGTTGTTATTATTATATTCTCCGATTCGCGTCAACTCGCTCACGTCTCGACCACTGGTCGTTTTCGACACTGCGAACCCGGGCTGAGGATTCGCGCGAAAGTTACCGTTCGTAGCGCTACTATTTTCTTGGTCATCCAAGCTTTCGTTCGCGACCAAATCCATATCGTATATGCACGGGAACACTTGCACTCTTCTCTCCTCGTCTCTGGTTCTTAAATTCACCACTGGTCTATTCCCAACCAAAATATCGTCCACGGAAACCTCTACGTCGTGTTCGACCCACATACTCCTCGCGTGCATCTCGACGACAATTGGAAACGTCGCCGGCGCGGCTCTTTCCGAGATGGTTTTTTGACACCCGCGAGATCGCGCCTCGTCGTCGCCTAACGTCACCGTGGTCACGCCGCCAACTAAATCTGATAATGTTGGATTCTTAATTAAATTTTCCAAAAGTCTCCCGTGTGCCGTACCGATTAATTGCACGCCTCTTTCAGCAATCGTTCGACACGCCAACGCTTCCATCTCCGTGCCGATTTCATCGACAATAATAATCTCTGGCGTGTGGTTTTCCACCGCTTCGATCATAATTTTATGCTGCTCGATTGGATTTGGCACTTGCATTCGTCGTGCACTTCCAATAGCCGGGTGTGGGATATCCCCATCACCGCCAATCTCGTTGGACGTGTCGATAATAACCACTCTTTTTTGCAAATCGTCCGATAATACTCTCGCGATCTCTCGAATTACTGTCGTTTTCCCAACCCCGGGTTTCCCGAGGAACAACACCGACTCCCCGCTATCTCTCTTCAACACGTCCGAAATCATATCCACGTGTCCAGTTACGGCCCTGCCAACTCGACAGGTCAAACCAATAATCTTCCCGCTTCGATTCCGTATGCACGAAATCCTATGCAACGTCCCAGTTACGCCTGCTCGATTGTCGCCTCCAAACTCTCCAACCACTCGTTCCGCGTGGTCTAATTCTTCCTGCGTGACCACGTTTTCTCTCAAAACTTCGCTTTGTTTCCTCGAATCTTCCAGCCCGCTAAACCTCGCTTCCGGTTGCCGTCCTAGATCCAAAACGATTTCTAAAAGTTTCGACCGGTTCTTGTGTTTCGAAATCTTCTCTCGCACGTCCTCCGGGACGATGGTCAACATCTCCGTCAAATCATCTTGAATGACCACGTCGCCGTCGTTTTCGTTCGACAACATCGCGGACGAGGACGAAAGCGTCGCGTTTTCTGACATTTTATCGATCGAGACCGCGTTGTTGTTGTTGTTGTTGTTCGTCGTCGTCGTCTCGGCGTCAGAGTCTGTTTGTATATACAAAGAAAAGAGAAGGATAATGTGTGTGAGAGTTTTTTTTGAAAAATAAAAAGAAGAATAAAAAATCGTCTCCCAAAAAAAAGAGCAGAACATTTTTATTCGAACGAAACGTCGCTTTGAAGGTATCTTCTTTCCTCCTCGGGATCGAATCGACCCCGCGTAATACAGCGAGGAGGGGTTCGTTGTTTTTTCTCTCACCTCTTCTCGGCGACTTCGGCGAGGCCACCACGGGGGGCAGTTTTCCTTTCGACGCGGCTGGGGCGGTCTTCCCGGCGAGCCGCGCGCGATCGCGTCGACCGCATCGACGATGATTAGTACATCGATGGAGCCCCCGAGGATGCTTAACGGTTATCTCGGTGCGAAGCATTTGGATTATACCGCTCTCAGCGCTCCGCTCGACCACACTCGGCGATCCCTTTTTCGGTAAAAAAAAGAAACCTCTTTCTCTCTTTACGCGTTGTGCCGCGCGTGTATTATCTCACTTCTTTCGCGTGGGAGGATCGAAGTCGTTCTTGAGTAATAATAAAAGCGCGCGTGGTGTTTTTAAATCGATTGTGCCACACGAAGAGGCCGGCCCCGTATCCAAAACGAGTGCTCTTTGTGAGGCAGAGAAGAACCCAAAGGTTCAAAATGCCCCCCCCCTTTTTTTTTCCACTCTACTAAAACCCTAAATTGACACAAGACCTTAAACGTTTTTTTTTTGAGCTCCCCTGTGTGTTGTTCTGTGACGACACTTAAAATCATTATTAATTGTTCTCTTCTACGTATTTGATATAATGGTCGTCTCGCTGCACCGGACGCCGACGCCGACGCCGACGCCGACGCGGGTGGGACGACGGTCTTCTTGTTCTTCTTCTTGTTCTTCCATCGTAGCAAAAACGACGCGGCGAGCCCGGAGCGTTGTTCTCGTCAGGTGGGTCTTGAATCATCGACCAATCAATCCATCCAATCCATTCGAGAGAGAGAGAGCCTAGTGTTTTGGAGGGTTTTTGACGGCTTTGTTTTTTTTATCGTGTACTCGCGACGTCCTCTCCGCCTATCGGCGCGCGCGTCTCGACCGGGAGGAGGAGGAGGATGGGCAGAGACGAAGAGAGAGAGAAAGACGGTCGACGACGAAACTGCTGCCGGAAAAATTGCGCTTTTCGTCGCGCGTCAATCGAAAGCGATTTTCTTCTCGTCGTTTGGAGGGAGAGATAAAGCGTGAAGAAGAAGGATGCGTCGACGATTACGCGGCGCCGGTCTTTCTTCTTTCGTGTGCGCGCGCTCTTTCTCTCTTTCTCTCTCTTTCTCTCTGTGTGTGTCGGTCTCTCTCTCTCTCTTTCTCTCTCTCTCTCTTTCTCTCTCTCTCTCTCTTTCTCTCTCTTTCCTTCGCTCAAACGATTCTCCAGGAAAAAGGAAGGGTTTTAGAAACGGGAAGCCGTAACAGTCACGCGATGTTCCCACCCTCAGTCGGCGCTTCCGATTTCTTCACGACGGACTCGCCTTTACCGGGACTCGCAATGCCGTAGTCGACTTCGCCAAAGTTGCCCATCGGCAAGACTTCTTTTTCATACGTGGTATTGGTGAGCTCAGCAGCAGCGGCGTAAGCCGCAGACAGAGCAGTCCAGATGCCCCAGCCCCCCGTGAACTTCATGAGAAACGAATCTGAGCTCGTTTGTTCCGCCGCGGAGAGGAGGACGAAGAAGAACGTGAGGTTGGCGAAGAGTAACGCGATGGACATGTTGATTTTAAACGTTTGAATGAGTAAGATGAACGTGACGATGGCCCACGCGGCGGCGTAGTAGGACAAACTATTTCGCTCTGGGATAAAGACACCAGTGGTTTCCATGATTTTCCAAATGCCATAGGAGAGCCAAACCCCGCCGTACACGCAGAAAGCGGTTGCCGAGAACTCGTTGTTTCGTACGAACTCGATGATACCGGCGAGAAATTGTACGACGCCTCCGAAACCGAACGCAAAACCTACTGTCAACGCCGCGTTCCTATCATTTTCTGCGATTGTACACAAACCAGCAGACAGAATAGCAGTTGTGGTACCAAACGCGAGAAGTCCAAGTGGAGTGGCGTTTGCAATCGGGCGATAACTCAACGACGACGACGACATTGTTTTTAAACCTATATCTGAAGAGATGGGAGGGAGAAAAGAGAATCGGACGAGTCAGTAGTACTGATACTCGAAATATCTACCGTTTGGCTCAGAATGAGGGATACAGTCGTGTCAATCACGTTTAGTTCATCAGAGAAAAAATGGTGCTTCTTCTTCATCATCATCGCCACGAGGAGAAAAAGACGAACGCAACGAGACTCAGAGACGCGCGAACGAAACGAAGAGAAAAGAACTTTTTGCGACCGCAAGACCGACGAGCTCAGAAGGCGGTTTTATCATCCGCGACCGTTCCGACGACGCCTTCGGAACGACCTCAGATACCATTATCACATTTTACTCCATCATCGCTCGACGTCGAGAAGCCGAAGAAGAACCCATAGCGCGCGCGCGCGTGCCTTCTTTTCCTTCTTCTCTTATTTGCGATACAAAAACGAAAAGAGAGACCGACGAGCTCAGACTGAGAAGCTTTTGTCATCCGCGATCGTTCCGACGACATCTTCGGAACGACCTCAGATATGCACGATCTTTCTCCATCATCGCTCGACGTCGAGAAGCCGAAGAAGAACCCATAGCGCGCGCGCGCGTGCCTTCTTTTCCTTCTTCTCTTATTTGCGATACAAAAACGAAAAGAGAGACCGACGAGCTCAGAAAGGCAAGCTTTTGTCATCCGCGATCGTTCCGACGACATCTTCGGAACGACCTCAGATATGCACGATCTTTCTCCATCATCGCTCGACGTCGAGAAGCCGAAGAAGAACCCATAGCGCGCGCGCGCGCGCGCGTCTTCTTCTTCTTTTCCTCTCTCCTTTTTACTCGCGCGATTTTTACGAACGAAAAACAAGAGGAGAAAAAAAAGACAAAGTGCGCTCGAGCTCAGGTACACTGTTTTCTCGTCCGCGATCGTTCGGAACGATCTCAGATAAAAGTTCCAAAGTTTTATTGTTCGTCATCATCGCTCGACGCTTGGAGAAGAAACCGAAGAAGAAGAAAAACCGAGAGTCGTCGTCTTCGTCGTCGTCTTCGTCGAAAGCGCGCACCTTCTCGTTTTTATATCTGTTTTGGGTGCTTTGTATCTCTCTCTCTCCAAAAAAAGCGCGCGTATTTTTTACGCGATGATTTTTTTTGAGACACTTTCCAAAAAAGAGGGGAAGAAAAAAACAAACAAAAAAAAAAAGAAAACAGAGTACATCCGATACCCTAAATGTACCCCACACAAAAGAGGGGAAAAAATTGGTCTTCTGTCTGGACCCCACAACACGCAAACAGAAAAAAAGAAGGCACACAACAAAACCACCACCACCGCTCGGGAGGAGGAGGAGGAGGAGAAGGAGGAACACACACCTCTTCTTTCTCTCTCTCTCCTCTCAAAGTCTCTTTTTTGGTCGCTCGAAAGACCCTCGGGGTCGTCATGGTGAGGCGCGAGGGCCCTCAGAAGGGTGCGGACCTTTTGTCGTCGGTGCAAAGCGATCCCAAAGAAGAAGTTGGAAGGGATAACGGTCTCGCAGAAGAAGAAGAAGAAGAAAAGGCGTTGAAGCGAAACGATTCCTCGTGGAACGCGATCGACGAGGAGGAAGACGACGACGACGACGACGACGACGACGACGAAGAGAGAGACGGCCGCGAGACCCGAGACGGAGACGTTGAAGGAGACGAGGCGGAGGAGGAGAACGCGGAGACGGCAGCGCCTGCGCGACAAATGAAACGAGACAATTCGAACAACCATCTGCTCAAATACTTGAAAAAATCGATATCCACCATCGATTTACCGGATTTACCAGACATTGCGTTGGAGGCATCGAAAGAGCTCATAGAAGACGTTCGAATGAAAATGACCGCACTGATTAACACGAGCTCGGAATCTGCCAGTCAATTGATCGCGAGAATGTCGCAATCCATGCAGTCTCGCCTGAATCTTGGGTACGAGGTGTACAAAACAAATTGGACGAGGGAGAATAGGAAAGTGACTTTATTTTTGATCGCGTTTACGTTTGCCGCTATTGTTCTCGTTCTGTTTTGGTTGTTTGTGTTGCACTTAGCGTGGAAAGAGTTGGGGAGATGGCTGACGAGTAAAGTTGTGATTGCGATATCGGTGATTATCGGCTCCGCGGTGGCGCCACCGCTATTTCCAAATATTTTTGCACACGTGTTAGCATTCACGTTAGTCGGGATGGAGTTCTTTAGTTTGACGTTGAACTTGATCTTATTAGGTGTTGTGCATTTGATTGTGTTTGCGAATCGAGTGTTGAGTTTAAAATGGTTTTTTGTCAGTCAATTGGAAAAATCGTCGTTGTTAAAAGCCAACGAGGATAAAACCAACCGAGTACAGTTGATTGAAAAGTTACGCGTGGCGAAGGATTATAAGGAGTGGTTAGATATCGCTTTACAACTGGACGCGTTGCCTGTGGACGCCGGCGAAGGTGGGAACGACTGGAAAAAGGACGAAACGTCGGACGCGTACGATTACGCGTTGGTGAGAGGATACGCCGAGACTATGATTGCGGCGAGGGAGAGGAAAGATGTAAACGCGATTGGTTTAGCGTTACGAACGGTTTTACACAGAAATTTTGCTGGATTAGATAGATTAATGAAGTTACAACACTCGAGAGTTGGTACAAAGTTACTCGCCACGCGGTTTAAAGACGAAACCGTGCGCGCGATTGAGTTCATATCCTCCGACGAGTATTGCGAAGACGAAGATGTCGTGGACACGTTAAAACTCGTCCGCGAGGCGCACAGAAGTTTAGGAAGGACTGGTTTGTGTTTATCTGGTGGTGGTGCTTTAGCTATGTACCATTTTGGCGTCATTCGGTGTTTGTTAGAGGAAGGCTTGTGCCCGTCGGTTGTTTCCGGAACGTCTGGCGGCAGTATTGTCGCGGCGTTCATCTCCATGCTTTCCGAAGAAGAATTGTTGGGCACGATTACGGACGATATTAGTGTTCGACACGGTGTGCGATGGTTTCCACCCTTGTGGAAAATGATTGCTCATTTCCTCCATCACGGCGTCTTAATGTCCGAAGTTGATTTCGCAAACACGACGAAGAAGTACTTCGGCGACATTACGTTCGAGGAAGCCTACGCGATTTCAAAGCGACACGTGAGCATTCAAGTCAGCGTCGGTTCCGGCCACGGGTTCGTTTTGAATCACGTGACGTCTCCACGAGCGTTAGTACGAACCGCCGTGTGCGCATCGTGCGCTTTACCCGGGCTCATGCGTCCATCGCCCATCCTTTGCAAAGCCTCTGACGGCAGCTTGGAAAGTTTTCATCCTCCGGGTGTTTCCTCGTTCGACGGAACCATCACCCAAGACATCCCTGCCGCGCGTTTAACCGAACTCTTCAACTGCAACAACTTCATCGTCTCCCAAGTGAATCCGCACTTGAATTTTGTCTTGCATCTCGCCGAAGAATCGCACGGTCGACGAAGATCCACCTACGCCGAACGCGGCAAACACCGTCGCGCCGCGGTCACAAAGCTTCTCCGCGTGGCCAACTTCCTCCTCTTGAACATCAAATACTCCATCCAAAAACTCCTCGAAGTCGATTTACTGAACATCCGGATCTTAAGGACGTTACAAGGTATCTTAGTCCAAGACTTCCAAGGCCACATCACCATCCTCCCTTCGTTAACTTTCAAAGACTATTGCTCCATCGGCGCCCAACCGAGCGAAGCGGACATGCACCGATTCATTCGACGAGGCGCGCAAACCACTTGGGCGCACGTGGAAACAATACGCCACACCATGGAAGTAGAAATGGCTTTGAAAAAAGCCACGTCACGATTAACGGCGCGATCTAAAACGTTAAAGAGGGCGAAGAAAATGTTCCACCCCGCTCTCTCGGCGCTCGAGACCCCGAAGCCGTCGTCGACCGAGGAGGAAAGCGACGTCGCCAATCCCACCAGTACTCTCGTCGTGGGATCCCCCAGGATCGGTTTGGAAGACGACATGATGCTTCGCGAGTAGTGCGCGTGCGCTCGTGGTGGTGCTCACCGCCTCGCACGCGCGTAGGAGTAGGAGTCATAGTAAAGTAATAGTACTACTCGTAGTATAGATGTAAAAATCGAGTCGAAACGCACATTTTTTTTTGTCGAAGAAATCTCTCGAAGGAAAAAAGCAAAAAATCTTCGTCGTTTTTGGATAAGCATCCAGTCGTCGCCTCATTAGTAAAATTGTCCATAATAGCGCGCGCGCTGTTGGAAGCACCACCCATCGAGTGTGTTTGCACACCCTTTCGAAGGCACTTGACCCTCGTCTGTTCGTACTCTTTTTCGCGCTCGAAAACCACCGAGTGTGCAGAGCGACTATAAAAAAATGTTTTCGATGTCCCGGAGCGCGACGGCACCATCGTCATCATCATCTTTGGTCGAATCATCGTCGGCGTTCGCCTCCTGCTCTTCTTCCAAAACAACGCGTGCCGTCGTCGCGAATAATAATAATAAGAGAAGAGGATCGAGCCAACAACTTCACGCCACCGTCGTGATCAATCACGAAGGGAAAGACTACACGGTGGAAGTGCAAGACGGAGAAACCATCCTGGAGGCTGGTTTAGACGCCGGCATCGACTTACGACACGACTGTAAGATGGGCGTGTGCATGATGTGCCCTGCAAAACGGGTCTCTGGCGAAGTCGAGCAACCGAACGCGATGTTGTCCGACGACGTGGTCGACCAAGGGTTCGTGTTGTTGTGCTGCTCGGAACCAGTCAGCGACGACGTAAAGATTACCACCGTGGATGAGGATGAGTTATTGGAGGTGCAGTTGAGAGCGTAAGATGTGATGTTTTAATACGTAGGTACCATGTTAAATGTTGCGCATGTATGTGTTCTATCAAAAGCTATCGGTCGAGTTTCGGACGACGCGGCGTCGACATCTTTTTCTTTTTTATCGTGCTTTTTCTCTCTCTCTTGACATCTTTTACTTTCTTGAGCTGTGACCACGGGGTTTTCGACGGGGAGAGCTGGGTTTCCTGTTGTTCCTGCTTTGGCGTGAGCTTTGCTTCGACTTCTTCTTCCTCGTAAAATTTCTTCATATCGAGCGAGTGCTGCCTTCGAATTGGCGACCGAGGAGAGACGTTCGGGGAGTTCAACAAGGTTGGTGAGATACGCGGTTCGGCGGGGGACATCGTGCGGATGATTTGTGGTGGAGAATGCGCGGCAGCAGCTTTCCTGGCGGCTTCATCCGTGAATTCGAGCGTATCCGTGATGATTTTGCCCATGAGTTTTGCGAAAATAGTCAAAGGCGACGCGGTTGGTGGAGATGAGGATGGCGTTGCTGGTTGGTCTAACTCTGTGGCATCTTGTGCCATAGGAGACACGCGGAATGCAAACTCTTCGTCGTCGGTTTGATTTGCAGTGGAGGCTGGTTTTGGCGTCGTCGTCGTCGCACCTTCGTAATCCAGCGTTCTTTGACTTTTATTATCCATAGACTGGCGTCTCGGCATTTCCGTCGTGGGCGACTCGCGAACAATCATGGCCATCGCTTCGGAAACCATCAGCTTGTTTTCGCGTTCAATGGCTGCTTTCGCCGCGAAATCTGCCGTTTCTGCTTTTTGAATAGTTTTAAACTCAAACTCCTCCGAGGACGACGCCGAGCGAGGCGCGGTGTTCGTATCGTCATCAACAGTTTCCTTCGCTTTCGCAACTTCTTCCTCTTTCGGCGTCGTAGCTTCTTCTTCTTCTTCTCTCTCGCATTTCTTGTCTTCGGTCTTCTCCGACGCCTCTATCGCTTCGTTCATTTTCATCGTCACTAACTCTTTCAGCCTCTCTGACAACTCCTCCATCGGTTGCGCCTTTCTCGAAATGCCCGTGCGTAAAGCTAAACACGCCGCCCCCTCGTCGCCTACCGCGAGCGCCGCGTTGCACTTCTTCAACCAAAACGCAGATTGATTCGCGTTTGGAAGCGACTTGAACGACTCTTTCTTGGTGGCAAGAGACTGTAATGCGACTGCTCTTGTCACCGCTGACGGCGGTGGCGGCGGAGCTGGAATCGGCGCGACAGCTGCTTCAATGTTTTGTCCTCCATTTTGTGCATCCTCTCTGACAGCTGCTTCAATGTCTTTTCCTCCATTTTGTTCCTCCTCTCGTACTACTGCTACTCCTATCGCTTCTTCTTCGACGTTCTTTCCTTTACTTTCTATTACCGTTGTTGTCGCTTTCGACGGCATTGGCGCGACGACGACATCCTCAGCCGCCTTTTCGACGCGCGTCTTGTTCTTCCCTTCTTCGATGACAGATGGCTCGGGATCTGTTTTGTCACTCGCGATGTTGCTCTTGTTATTCACTTTTGCCTTTGCCGCCGCTAATATCCTCGCCACGCGTTCACTCGTCGTCATGTTTTGCGACGCCGTCGTCGCGCTTCCGTCTCTCGCGTGGTGGGTCCTTTCCATCATCATCCTGTGTCTCGCGTACTCCATCGCCCGTTTCACCCTCGGCGACGGCGCCTTTAGTGACGAGACACAACTCTCGACGCCCGAAGAAACTCTTCTTCTGGAGTGTGTCTTCTGCGCGGTAGGGGGAGCGTCCTGTTGTTCCACCGGAGGCTCTCTTTCAATCGCTCGCTCGCTCTTCTCTGGGGAAATACTCACGGCCTGCTTCTTCGTTTGCAAAGAATCTCGAATTGGAGTCGTCCGTCCAAACGCAACCGTCGTTTTCGGATGATGATGATGATGTCGCTCTCTTTTCTCCTTTCTTTGAGACGCCGACGACGACGACTTTGAAACAGAGACGCCGCCGACGACGGCATCTTTCCCATCGCTCTGCTTTGTTGCGAGAAGAAGAAGAAGAAGAAGAAGAAGACTTTTGTCAGTCGATGCGGATGATGCGAACAAGAGAAAGAGACACAATGTCGTTCGAGAGTTTTTCCCCCTTTTGGGGGGATGAATGTCGTACCTTTGGCGTGGACGCTCGCACGGGATGACGATCGCAGAAAGGAGAAGAAGAAGAAGAACGACGACCCCGGTAGTCGTCGTCGTCTCTTCGAGAACGAGGCGCGGTTGGCGTGCTCTCCATTCGTTTTTTTTTTTTTGGGGGGGGGGGGTATTCTGCGCGCGCGCGCGCTCTACAGCAGCACTTTAGGACGAACAGAGGATTTTTGGGGAAACTTTTTTGTGTGGAAAAACAAACGTAATAAAAGCTGTCGAAAAGCACTTTGAAAAATACAACGAAGAGTACTACTACGACTACGCAGAGGACTAAAAATCTTCCTCTTCCGAACACGCGCCGAACGCGTCTTCGTCGTCGTCGTTTATTACGTCGTCGTCGTCTCCGAGTATTCCATCGTTGTTCTGGCGACGCGCACTGCTCAGTCCTCTCAACAAATCGTGAATCCCAGACGTGACTTCCAACACGTCCCCTTTATCGCTGTTGAAGACGTCCAGGAGAAACGCTTTCCCGGCGTCGCGATACTCGCGAACGACGTTGTCGGAACACGCGACGCAGTTGGTGAACGGAGGCGCGTGGAAGATGGTTTGAGTAAACTGGCGCAGGGTGCCTCGGATTTGGTGAGGGATTTGGTGTTGGTCGCTCGCGGATTCCGTCTCGTCGTGAATGCCAAAGATGGAGGAGGAGGCGTTGGTTTTTTCACCAGATGACATTCGGCGAGATTCTTCACTCGCGGTGACCCAAAGTTCGACGACTAGCGCGCCAGCAATTTGAGCCAAACCTGGACGCGTGACAGTACACTGCTGGTCTAAAGATCGATCGCGCGTGGAATTGATTGGAGCGACTACGTCGTTACAGAAATAACATCCTTTGCGGTTCGGGGCGGGATCGGCGGGGACGCCGTGGCGCATGGCGAGGTAGGTATCGAAACCTAACGCGCAGTTGTAGCATTGAATGTTGTGCGCGGTGCACAAGAGAGTTGGTAACCATCGTGACTCTCGCGTGTCTGTTAATAAAAAGACTGCTTCGGCGTTTTTAATCTCCCTTTCGAGGGTATCGATCGATTCAAGTACTTCAGCGCGTTCACTCTCGGCGACCGCGTGTCCCGGCATCGGAACCCGCATTTCGATATAGTTTGCATTTATATCAGGCACGATAGCTTTCAAACGTTCTGCTGCCGCTCGAGCTTTCGGTTTGCCTCCATCTAAACAGTCTTCAAAGGTAAATAGACTTTGCCGCGCAGGATTGGAAAAGGACACTCGCCCGTCGTCAATGAACGTGATGTTTCGAACACCCCAACCGAGTAACGTTCGCGCGACTGAACATCCCAAGGTTCCCGCGCCGACCAAGACAATTTTCGATTTTGAAATGGCATCTACGTGTAATGCAGGTGCTTGTCTCCATCGCATGAGTTTCAAATTCAAATCGACCGCGTCTCTCGCTAATTTCTCTGGATCCATCGCGGAGGACAAATCTGCTTTCCGCGGTTTCAGTTTGTCCTTTTCATCGCGTTCCCACCCTATGCATTTGAACTCCAAATTGCTCATATTTTCGAGCATTTCTTTCTGTAACGGTTGGACTCGTTTTAGAAACAAACAGCTTTTGAAATCGAAAATACCTTTCTTGTTCGCGCGTACGCACATGACATGAATCGGTATCGTTCGTTGGAATCGAACGTCCAAAAAAGTGAGCACGTTGAGAAGAGACATGCTCGGCGCATCGCCCGTTGCGTTATCGACAAAACATATTTCGACCGTTCTATCGCTATTGAAATCACCTGAGCCAGCACAAAGCTCTGCAAACTTGGAGAGCTTGTGATTCGAAGAGACGTGGGTATTAATGTCACTCCCTTTTACAGTTTCCATGAGCCACGCGAAATCACTTTTGGGCCGATCCAACCACGCTTTCACGCATTCAGCTCTGCTCTTTGTGTTTCCACTTCCGCAAATCGTCTCTTCTTCGTCACCTCTCCTCTTCTCCATAAACTCGTACGGCGCAAACATGACGCTCGGGAACAAGAACCAATAGAAAAACTTCCATTTTTTCAAATCCGCGTGCATAAACACTCTGAACGTGTTCAACCTGTTCACGTCTCCTGTTTCGTCGCTTCCGTCTACATCCATCGTTTTCATTACATCCAAAAGTTCCTGTCCTTTCTTCTTCGCCTCCTCGTTCGGCTTCATTTCAAACAAACGTTCTTTGACGTTGAAGTTGATCACGTCGCCCGGAGCGTGCCAACATCCAACGTCGTCGCTCGTAGAATTAGAAACACTATCGGATGAAATATTTCCATCCTTATCATCGCGCACGCGCTCATCCGTAACACTCGCTCCAGTCAAAAACATCGGCACGTCCACTCCATCGTTTCTCGACGCGTGAAACTCGCTCTCGCACGCTATTTCTGCTTCGCTCAGATGCATTCTATTCAGTTTCACATCGGCGATTTTCTGCCAAAACGACGGATCAACCGCCGACCGCCGCGCTTCAAACCGAAGAAGGACGGGTTCGCCGCCGCGTTCTTCGTCGTCTTCGAGCGTAGAAACCACCACCATCGAGAGGACTTTCGCGATGATCGAACACCGCTTCTTTCCTCCTCTTCCACTCTCTCTCTCTCTCTCTCTCTCTCTCTCTCTCTCTCTCTCTTCTCTCTCTCGCGCGCTCTCTAATGTCACTTGAATATCATGTACAAAACCGACCCGGCGATGCACCCCAACAACGCCGCGATGATGGTTTTCACGTCCGTCGTCGTCGTCGTCGTCGCGCTTCTTCCATTCCGAGCCGCCGCCGCCGAAGGCATGTTACGTTCGTTTCGATGTGTGCCCCGGGTGTTGTGGAGAGAGAGGACAAAAATGAATTGGAAAAAAAAGTCGCCACAGAAAAAAGAGGTTTAGAGTACTAGAGTATGTATTCGTCCGCTCGGACCGTCCCTCTTCGAGCCGCCGCCGCCGGGGCGGCGGTCGAACGAACGCTGAGACGAGGAGGAGGAGGAGGAGGAGGAGGAGGACGAAGAAGAACACCAGCCACGAGGACGACGAGCAGGGCGGTTTCTCGAGCCGCCGATGCCGATGCCGACGACGAGGTGTATCGCGTCATGTCGCGAAATCAAGAGCTGTCTGTTATCGCGGTGCGCGCGACGAAGCTCGTGTCCGAGGCACAAAAGCGACACCGAGCGGCACCAACCGCGACGGTAGCGATTGGACGAAACGTCATCGCGTCGTTACTGTTGGGCGCTTTCAAAGGCGACGAGGAAACCGTTCAGATTACGTTTAAAGGAGATGGGTCTTTGGGACAACTGACAGCCGTCAGCGATAACTTGGGGAATACGAAGTGTCTGGTAGGGAACGCCAAAGCGGATCCGCCGTTACGACCGGATGGAAAATTAAACGTAGGCATGGCAATTGGGAAAGGTGTTTTGAGCGTCTCTCGATCACATCCGAGTTGGGTACAACCGTATAACGGGCAGGTGGATATATATACCGGGGAGATTGCGGAAGACGTGGCGGTGTATATGAGAGATAGCGAGCAAACGAACAGCGCGATTTCAGTCGGCGTGCAGTTAGATAGAGAGTTGACAGTAATTGGAGCGGGAGGGTATATGGTGCAAGTGTTACCATTTGCCAGCGATGAGACGCTGGATTATTTGGAGAAGCATATCCCAACATTGGATTCGCCGAGTACGATGGTGGAAAGCGGTTTGTCGGCGGAGGAAATCGCGAAGAAGATTTTAGGCGAGTTGGGCGCGTTCAAGGAAGTGGAGACGAGGTTAACGCCTAAGTATGGGCCATGCAGTCGAACAGAATTGGAAGGCAGAATGTTAAAGGCGATCGCGAGTTTAGGCAGAGAGGAGGCGATGAAGATTATTCAAGAAGATGGGAAGATTGAGGTGACGTGCGAGTTTTGTAACGAGGTGTTGGTGTTTAACGAAGCTGATATCGAGAAGGCATTGCGGGAGATTTGAAACCAGTCTCTTGTAGTAATTTGTACGAGGTATAACCTGGTATATATGGTACTGGTATGCACATGTAGATATATATATATATATATTGCTTTTATTACATATTATTTTTCATCATCTCGGTCGCTTTGACGCTTCAGCCCAGTCGGACGTGATATCGTTGTTGTCATCAGTGCTATCGGTTGCAGCGTTAGTAGCAGCGTCGTCGTTGGTCGCGTTGTTCTTCCTTTCGCGAAAGTTCGTGTATAAATCATCGAACATGTCGTTCAAATTGACTTGTTGCGGGCCAGCATCCATAAGCGATTTGATCTCTTCGCGGTATCTCACCATTCGATGGCATTCCAACCGTCTCACGCGTTCTTTTTGGTCAAACTTTTGTAAGTCTCTAAGCCTTTCGAAAATAGTCGGTCCTACCGTCATCTTTGATTCCAAGCGTCTCTCTTTGTTCGATAAATTCACGATATCCATCTTGCTCTCTTTCATTAACTTTGTATCATCTTCGTCGAACGACCCCGATCTCATGGCGGACAAATCCTGGATCTCTTCTCTGCCTAAAGCATCCGCTAAGTCGTAGTCTTCGTTTGCGAAGGAGAAAAGCGTCTGTCGAGCCTTCAAAAAACGCTGTCGTCGAATTCGTTTCACCCAATGCG
The DNA here is from genome assembly GCA_009618085.1 of Bathycoccus sp. SAG3. NCBI lineage: Eukaryota > Viridiplantae > Chlorophyta > Mamiellophyceae > Mamiellales > Bathycoccaceae > Bathycoccus > Bathycoccus sp. SAG3. The sequence goes on along the minus strand of VIAU01000024.1, from coordinate 3,587 downwards.
CTATTTTCTCGTTTCGCGGTCCAATCCTGGGCACGTTAAGTTTTTCCGTTTGCACAGTATCGTAATCCGCCGATCGCAACTCTTCGTTTCGTTTCTTTAACGAAGTCTTATACGCTTCCGTAACGATGGCTTTTTGTCTCCACAAAATCCCCGACCCGCCGTACCATGTTGGCAACACCGCAAATTTTCCTGGTTGGTCGCTGTCCAAATAAATACCTTCGCCGCAGTGCACGTACGGTCGCGTCACCCCTGGTCGAGACATGGGCAAAAATGGAAATATGTCGTCTTTTTGCACCACTCTCAAGATTTTCAAACCGGCTTTTTCCGCGGCGTCTCGCGTATCTTTTGGCCCGAGTTTTGGGCTCCCAAACGTCACCACTCTTCTCACTTTTGTCCTGCCTTCGTGATGATAAAGCAACGCCAAGGCCAATGCGCAAGCGCCACCTAAGGAGTGCCCTTGCAAATCCACGTCGTACCCGTCTTTCAAAAACTGGTTCACTTCTCTCTTCACGACCAATGCGATCGTTCTGTACCCTCGATGCATCTTTACGTTGAAATCGGGAAACTCTTCAAACAACTCTTTCCTTCTGGCATCAGTCATCATCGGGAACTTTATCGTTGGGAACCGTCTTTGTTGTTGCTCCGTGTCATCTATGCTACCACTACCACCTAAACTAATATTATTATTTCCAAACTTCGGCGCCGACGTCATCAGTCTCAAATTCTGCGCCGCGTTCACCAAAGTCTTCGTCCCTCTCAAAGACACCGTAATCCTCTTCTCTCGATCGTTCACTGCCACGATCACTCTCTGATCGATCGACGGCACCTCCAACACTCTCACTTCTTCCCCTCGCGCCTTGAAGTACTCCTTCACGTCTTCTTCCTCCCAATCGTTCATGCTCGCGATTTCCGCGTGTCCGTACAGCTCCGAAAACGTGCCAACCACCGGTATTGGAATTCGATTCACTCTTCTCGATTTAATCGCGCGGGCGATCGATCCAACCACCGGGACTTTTTCTATCGAGACCACCCTTTTGGCGGGGCGGTTTTGGCGTTTCTCCTCTTCTGCGTTCTTTTCTTTGTCTTCTTTGTCTTCTTTGTCTTCTTCTTCTTCTTCTTTGTCGCGCCGGGGCCGAGAGAGCACTTTTCGGAAGATTTTTGTCTTCGTCTTTTCGTTGTCGCTTTCCCGGGCCCCCGTTGAGACCTCGACACTCCTCCGCTTCGAGGAGGCGCGAAACAAAAAGTCCCCGACTTTGAACCCCATTGTCGACGACGACGCGTTTTTCGTCTCGGCGATCCTACCAGCATCGTCCTCCTCCTCCTCCTCGTCCTCCTCCTCCCGGATCACCTTTACCGCGTGGACGCGCGTCCGTCGTCGTTTACGTCGTTTACGTCGTCGCACACCATCATCGGATGATGTCGACGCACCCCGACACCGAAAAAGGCGACAATAATATTGTTTTGGCCGCCGCGCGAAGAGAAAATGCGAACCAAAAAAAGGAGACGACGACGAGGAGGAGGACGACGACGACGGATGGACCCGCGTCGTCGTCGTCGTCGTCGTCGTCGTCGTCATCATCGTCATCATCCCGCTCGGAGGAGAGGAGCAGACAACAGGATTTTGGATGAAGAGAGAGTTTTGGGAATAAAAAGTGTGGCCAAAAAAGACACGAATTTTTAGGAGTACGAAAAAGTCCCTTATTTTTTTTTTATATTATTATTCCTTTTTTGTATGGTCGATTTTTGGTCGACACCAAATAATAATGCCAAAAGAAGAAATGTATACACATGCGAATAAAAAAAAGACTTTTGTGCGAAAAAAAGGTCGTCGTCGTTCAAAACTGCGACGACGATGATGATGCGTGTCGAGTCGTCGTGGTTTGGTGGTGTTCTTAAAGTATTTCAACTCTCTTTCTCTCTCTCTCTCTCTCTCTTTGCCCCGCGGTGGTGGTGGTGCGCTCGCGCGTTTTTTTACTCGCTTTCTCGCGCAGCTTTTTTTCTCGCCTTCATTTCGCTCAACTTTTGGGCCATCATGAAGGATAACTCGATCGCTTGACTCGCGTTTAATCGCGGGTCGCAGTGGGTTAAATAACGCAGCTCTAAGTCCGATTGGGAAACGCTAGAGGCGCCGGAACCTCCGGTGCATTCGGTGACGTTTTGACCAGTCATTTCTAAGTGGACGCCGCCTGGATGCGTGCCCATTTTTTCGTGCACTTCGAAAAAGGCCATGACTTCGTCGAGGACAGCTTCGAACGGTCTCGTTTTAAATCCGTTGTCGGTTTTGATGGTATTGCCGTGCATTGGGTCGGAAACCCACAAGACATTCAATTTAGCATCTTCGATGGCGGTGATGAGTCGCGGGAGGTGTTCTCTCAACGCTTTGGCGCCCATTCTAGAGACGAGCGTGATTCTGCCCGGGACGTTGTCCGGATTCAAGTGTTTCACCAAAGAAACGACGCCTTCGCCGTCGGATTTGTCGGAAATTTTAATACCAATCGGGTTGGAGATGCCTCTAAAGTATTCCATGTGTGCGCCTTCCGGTTGGCGAGTGCGTTCGCCGCACCATAAGAAGTGCGCCGAGCAACCGTAGAAATCATTCGTCGTGGAATCCAATCGAGTCAAGGCTTCTTCGTAGCCCAAGTGCAAGGCTTCGTGGGCGGTGTAAAAATCGGTCGTGTTCATCACCGAGTGGTTCTCGTCAATCCCGCAAGCGTGCATGAACTCGATGGCTCTGTCGACATCCGCGGCTAACTTTTCGTACTGCGCCGACTTTGGCGAGCCCTGCATAAACTCCAAATTCCACTTGCTAACTCTTTGCATCGCCGCGTAGCCGCCGTTGGAAAACGCTCTCAACAAGTTCAACGTAGAGACGGATTGGTCGTACGCTTTGATCAATCTCTGCGGGTCCGGCCTTCTCGCTTCCGGAGTAAACTCGCACGAGTTGATGTTATCCCCCCTGTAGGACGGCAAAGACACGCCGTCGATGGTTTCCAAATCCTCCGATCTCGGCTTGGCGAATTGTCCAGCCATTCTCCCCAACTTCACTACCGGCATACCAGCCCCGTACATCAAAACAACGGCCATTTGCAACAAAACTCTGTACGTATCTCTCACGTTATCCGCTCTAAACTCTTTAAACGACTCCGCGCAGTCACCGCCAAACATGACAAACGCGTTTCCGCTCGCCGCGTTGGCCAACTGGCTTTGCAGATTTCTAGACTCCCCGGCAAACACCAACGGCGGTAAATCTTCCATGCGTCTCAAAACCGCATCAATTTCCGCCTGATCCTCGTACTTGGGTTGTTGCAACGCATCGCGAGCTCTGTAGGAAGACGGCGTCCAGTCTTTCAAGTTGGCACCGGTGGCGGATATTTTTCGCGTTCGACGCTCCGCGATCTCCGAGAGGTTGCTCAGGTCGAAAGAGGATTTGGACGGCGGATCAGAAATGGCTTGAGACCTGTTTTGGACAAAAAGAACAACCGCGTCAGCGAAGGAAACACACACACACACACACACACAGAGAGAGAGAGAGAGAGAGAGAGAGAGACCGACACACACAGAGAGAAAGAGAGAGAAAGAGAGAAAGA
>VIAU01000023.1:0-33373 GCA_009618085.1 Bathycoccus sp. SAG3 | reverse complement strand
TTGGAAAAAAAAGAGAGCGCTCTCTCTCGGAAGAGAAGGGGGAGGGAGTCCGAGTCACCTCTCAAAAAAAGAAGACAAAAAAAGGAGGCAAAAAACGGACTGTTTAGGGTATCAAACTGACACAAAAATTTTTCTCGTTTTTTCTTCCAAAAAAGGTCGAGACGGGACCAATTAATTAAAACAAAATCCAAAAGGTCGAAGAAGAAGAAGAAGAAGAAGAAAGAATGGCCGTCCACGGGGGTGGGAGCAGTTCGGCGAGACACTCGACGCGCAGGATCGCGACGGCGGCGACGACGACGTCGTCGTGCGGGGGGGAAATGACGACGACGACGACGACGGGGAAAAAAGAGCGAGACGAAAACGCAAAAGACGATTTGGCAGCGAATGACGACGACGACGCTTTGGATTCGAAGATTCCGCGCTCGCCGTCGGCGGCGAAGGAAACCCCGGCGGGGACGAAAAGAGGCGGGTCGAGCTCGTCCTCGGAAGAGGAAGAAGATAACAATTCCAGTTTAGGTGGGAACGACGAGCAAAACGAGAGGAACAACGCGTCTGGCTCGGCGGGCGCGAGCGGGGAAGAGAAGAAGAGCGCCGGGGAAGCAAAGGGGAACAACACCGACGAGAAACCGGCGCTGTCGGAGTTTGAGCAAAAGTTGGCGAATAAGAAACCGATTTCGACCGATCCGAAAACGTTCGATCCAGACACGGTTTTGAAAATTGACGAGGATTTCTCCAAGAAAGCCATGAGTCTAGGATACGAACTCGGGACGATCAAACATTCCGCGTACGCGTTGTTGGCAATGGCTGGACCGGCGGGGATGACGGTGGCAAACATCGTAAGCATCGCGAAGCGATTGGACTTGTATAATTGGGGGACGTGCAAGACGCCGAATAACTCGGTCACCGCGGCGTTATCACAAGACCCGCACTTTCAAAGAGTCGCACCGAGTACGTATGCGTTGAAAGAACACGTGCCGGACGATTTGTGTACGACGAGTATCGCGCACAAGGCGGCGCACACGAAGAAGAAAGAAGAGAAACGAGGAAACGCGCCGCCGCCGCCGCAGACGACGACGACAAGTTCGGAAGGCGGTGATTTTATGCACACGAAGCTTCATGATCGAAGTTATCATCACCAAAAAGCCGTGGAGCAAGCCAAAAAGAGAAAAACGATGGCGATGTACGATTCGGAAGAGGATGAGTATTTCGACGGGCCGGCGTTTCTCTTTCGAGCGCGCTCGGAAACGAGAGATCAAGAAAACTCAGAAGAAGAAAACGAAGATCGATACGACGAGAGAAGAGAAAATTATCACACGCAAAGAATACAACACGAAGAAGAACCAGCTTTCGCGTACAAAGATGTCGCCGAACGTTTAGCTTTGGAGTGTTTTCGTCGAAGAGCGGATTTGCAACCGGAGATTTATAGAAACCGCCAACTTCCAACGTCGTCGGGGTTGGGCGGAGAGAGAACGCCAAATCATCACGCACAAACGAACACCGACAGTAACGCGATCAAAAAAAAACGTGCCGAATACGGTGGAACATATGGTAAACGAGCCGAACGAGCCGGTGAATTGCGACGCGACCGTGGCGGCATCGTGTTTGGCCTTCTTCCCTGCGGTTGGTACGCCCGGCATCGTGGCTACGAGGCAAAGAGATGCGATATGCGCGACGCCACCGGAACCGACCGAAGCTTTTTCGCGAGCAAATTTATGGAAAACTGAAGTTGGATTGGTGAAACGATTGGAAGGGTTTGAGGCTATTAATGGTGCAGTCGTACGGAGAGGTGGTATGAGTACGTCTTCTCAACAACAACAACAACAACAACAAAGAAAGAAGGCGACAGTAACGAATAAGAAATCAAAACTTGGAGAGAAGAACGAAAAGCAACGACAACAACAACAAAACAAACCGGCAAAGATTAAAAAGACGAGTAGTGATAATTCCATGAAATCGCGAAGCGCGAGTGGCGAGGAGACGTGTTATCATCGGTTACCTCGCTGGGTATTGGATCAATACATGGAGTCTCACAACGTCGTTACGACCAACCAGTAATAAATCTCCAGAATGAAAGAAAAGAAAAGAAAAAAAATAATACATCTATACATAACGAGAACAGTCGTGAGAAGGATGATTTGAGAGGTTATCGTCTGCGAAGGGAACCCTCAGTCTTTCTCTCCTGCTTCATTGAATTTTTGAGTTGGAAAACGTGTTGATTTTGATTGTGTGTGTGTTTGGTAAAAGAAACATATACTTTTGTAATAACAAAGATTTTTACTTCGATAATCGAGTAAATATAAGAAAACGCTTTCACATTAACATAACCTTTTTTCTCTCATCTCTCGTCTCTCTCTCGTCGTCGTCAAATACAATTCTTTATTGACTCGCCGCGATCGCTTGATCAAAGTCGGCGATGATATCGTCGATGTGTTCAATACCAACCGAAACGCGAATCATCTCGTCGTTCACGCCACTCGCCGTTCTCTCTTCCGGAGATAACTGTTCGTGCGTGGTTGAAGCCGGGTGGATGACCAAAGTCTTCGCATCCCCGACGTTCGCCAACATGCTCGCCAATTTGAACGCGTCGATGCACTTCGTCCCGGCTTCCAAACCGCCCTTCACGCCAAAGCACAACACGGCACCGTAGCAACCTTTACGGAAGTACTGCCCCGCGGTTTTGTGCGACGGGTGGGATTTTAACGACGGGTGCGACACCCACGCGACACCTTTGTGTCCTTCCAAATACTTGGCCAGTTTGACGGTGTTTTCGCAGTGTCGTTCCATTCTCAAGCCCAACGTCTCTACGCCTTGAAGCAACTGAAACGCCGCCATCGGGTTCAAGGCCATCCCCAAATCTCTCAAACCTTCAAACCTGGCTTTGACAATAAACGCCACGTTTGCACCCAACACGCCATCCGGGCCAAACGTGTCCCAAAACTTCAATCCATGGTACGCCGGCGACGGATCGCAAATCTTAGCGTGCTTGCCGTTGTTCCAGTTCATGCTTCCCCCGTCGATGATGATCCCGCCAATGGTCGTCCCGTGACCACCGATCCATTTCGTGGCAGACTCGACGACGATATCCGCGCCCAACTTCAACGGCTGGCACACGTAGCCGCCACCACCGAACGTGTTATCGCAAATCAACGGAATCCCGTGCTTTTCGGCGACTGCTTTCATGCCTTTAAAATCCGGCACCAAAAAAGACGGGTTCCCGAGCGTTTCGATGTACAACGCCTTCGTGTTGGCATCGATCAACTTTTCAAAACTCGCTGGATCTTCTTGACTGGCAAATTTCACGTTGATTCCTAAACTTGGAAACATCGTCTTGAACTGATTGTACGTCCCGCCGTACAAGTTCGCGCTCGACACGATGTTATCGCCGGCGTTGCAAATAGTCGAGATGGCCAAAAACTGCGCCGATTGTCCACTGGCCACCGATAACGCGGCCACCCCGCCTTCCAAAGCTGCGATTCTCTTCTCAAAGACATCGCACGTCGGGTTCATGATTCTCGAGTAGATGTTCCCGAACGCTCGAGCGCCGAATAAATCCGCGCCGTGTTTCGCGTCGTTAAACACGTACGAGGTGGTGGCATAAATCGGCACCGCTCGTGCATTCGTCGTCGGGTCCGGCACTTGCCCGGCGTGGACTTGCATGGTTTCGAATTTCAAATCATCGGAGGACATGGTGGCGCGTATTCTTTCGTGCGTCTCGTCTGCAAAGAGAGGGTGGTCGAGTGCAGAGAAGATAGACAAATCATCGCGGGTCAATTGGATGCCGAATTGGCGGCGAACACAATTCCGATCAAAAAAAGCGATCCATTTATCGATGCGCAGCGGATCGTGTCGCGACGTTTTGTCTCCCGCGTTCCGAAACACCACCAAGCGGGACGACGCAAAACGAGGCGACGACCTCGACCGCGAGAGAGAGAGAAGAAAAGAGAGAGAGAGAGAGAGAGAGAGAGAGCGATTCGAAGAGAGAAAAAGAAAGGTGCGCGACCGACCGACCTTTTGTACCTTTTTTTTTTATGCAGGAATTAATGGAGATATTTTTAAAGCGCTTTTTAGAAACAACCACAAAAAGGAGCCCTTCAAAAATATCTCTGTCGAGAGAAAAGAAAGACGTTCATCAACCCCTTAAAACCACCACCGAAGAAGAAGAAGAGAGAACGATCGAGAGAACGATGCTCGCGACGGATGTGAATGGAAAAGCGCCTTTTGAACGTCTCCGTGAATTCCAAAGGCTCGCTATTGCACGCTCTCTCGCGTACCGTGGACTCTACTTAAAAAAACTTGGCTAAAAGATAAGAAAAGCGAAATCCGCCGTTTGCAAACTCTCTGTCTCCGTCTCTCTGTCTCTTGTCTCTCTCGGGCGCGTCGATCCCGTCACGTGTTCTTTACGTTATTACTCGCGACGATGGCGACGGATCTCAGATCGGTTTTGCTCCCACCGGTACCACCGGACGCGACGCCGGCGAGGATACTTCCGGTTGGTTCGTTCGCGCCGTTCGAAGACGCGGAATAAAAAAACATCTCCCGTTCTTCCTTCGCCGAGGCGGCGTTGATCGCGTTGAACTTGTGGAACGCGAACAGGATGAGAAGCGAGGCGAAGGAGCTGACGAAGAAGATCAAGTCGTACCAGGATTGGTAGAAAGTCTTCTCGGGTTTTGTACTCACGTCTCCTTCGTTTTCTTCCATCCCGAAAAAGGTGTCGCTCAAGTCGCGCATGTCGCCGCCGAATAAGGAGAAGGTTTTACCGTCGCGGTATTGGCTAGGGAGTTGTTCGCGAACTAGAAGGACCGAGGAGAGGAAGTATAAGCCGACAATTTCCGTGCAGAAGAGGACGAGGGAGGTGGTGGTTTCGGAAACGTGCGAGCCGCCGGAGACGGAGGAGGCGATGGTACCCAACGCGTCGAACGACCGCGAGAGGAAGTATAAGAAATTCCTCGTGGAGGAGCCTACGAGAAACGCGATGAATGCGAGGGAGAGGTATTGGGAGAGTTGTTCCGCGGTGACGTTGATGGAGTGAGAGAGCAGGAGGAGTTGGAGCGTTTTCGTGACGACGTCGACGTTTTTCGCTTTGCCCAAAACGATTTGGCCAAACACGGAGAGGAGTTTGACCGCGCAACATACTGACATCAAGACGCCGCTGATGTTTTTAGCGCGACCGAACGCGGTTCTCGATTCAATAGCGCGTTTTTTCAACGCGCGGCGTTCCTTAAGTTCCAAAAATAACGATCGCACCACGCGATCTAAAGCGAGGACTTCAAATTTTGCGTTTTGCAATTTTTGTTCGCTCGTCATCGCGCCGCCGTTTTTACCAGAAAAGACGAATTGCATCGCCGACGAGGCGAGTTTGCTCAGCAAAGACTTTTCTCCTTTACCTTTAGAAGAAGAGGCTAACAACTGCGACGCGTTGTTCTCGTGCGCGCTCGAGATGACGACGTCTTTTAAAAAGTTATTCGCCGCCGCTCTGCTGTTTTTGTCGTTTTTGATGTCGTCGTCGTCGTCGTTATTACTGTTTCTATTCACCGCATCATCCTCATACGGGTTGTTACTGATGTTGTTGTTCTTCTGCTTCTTGTTATCGCCAGGCTCGTCTTCTTCCAATGGTATGTTAAAATACATGCTCGCTCGCGTTCTTTGTTGTCTTCGTTCGTTCGCAGATCTCGGAAACAACTCTCTTTCCAACAACACCAACCGTTTCTTCCTGTCCACTGCCGTTTCCAACGCTTTCACCAATCGGTCTTCGTCTCGTTCGATTTCTGCATCGCTCACCGGTCTCGCAAACAACGACATGGTCGTGTACGGATAATGTATGGCCCCAAAACCTGAGAGAACGCCTAAAACGATTACCCCGACGACGCCGGCTCGCGCGATTAAGCGCGACACCGTGAAGATGTTGTTGCTACTATTAGTATTCGCACCTCCTCCACTATTACTATTGCTACTACCACTGCTACCACCACTACCTTTACTAAATATGCTTCCTTTACTATAGATGGGATCTCCATCCAACGCGCCAAACTCCAAAAAGAACACCAGGGAAACTAAGTGCGCGCACACGCTCGCGAGTATAACTCTTCGCCTTCGCTTCCTTTTCGCTTTGCGCAGAACGTCTCGATTCAACTGCATCATTCTCCCTCCCGTTCTATTCATCTTCTCTAACCCGTACGATCCTGGGACGACCATCGAGAGCAGTTTATAGAAGTGAAAGAAGGGTACCACCACGATGACGAGCGATATCGTCGTCCATATCGCGCACAAACTCGCCACGGTTAAAAACGTCTCCGTGAACGTCTCCGACACTTCTCCGAGGACGAGCAGCACCATGGAAAACGAGGACGCGAACGTCGCCGAAAACAGAAACGCGACGAACGCGGGCACTTTATCCGAGGCGTCTCGGCAGAGCACTTTCCGCAGGAACTGTTTTGTTTTTCGTTGTTTACGTCGTTTGTTACGTCGTTTTTTACGTCGTCGAAAGAGAGAGAGAGAGAGAGAAAGAGATGGCGTCACGAGCGCGTTTTATACATCAACGACTTTTACTCAAAGAGAGAGAGAGAAAGAGGAGAGAGACTAAAGAGAGAGAGAGAGAGAGACGACGACGACGACGCAAACAAAAAAAGAAACTTTGACCACAACAAAAAAACCGCGCACCGCATCCGCCCCGCCGTAGAGGCCGAGAAACGTGCCCGTCGCGACGACGCTTTCGAGAAGCACGCGCAACATGTATTCGTGTGTTTTTGTGTTTGACTTTGTCGTGACGTAAAAGTATTGTTTTGGATTCTACATCGTGAGAGCGCTTTTCATTTCAAAGAAACAAAAAGACGCACATTTAAGGACTCAAATGTATGTAAAGGACTCAAATGGGGGTGAGAGCGCTTTGCTTTTTTCTTTTGTCTTTTCTTCCCAAAAAAAAATGGACAAAAAAGTATTCCACACAAAAAAAAGCACCTCTCTTCTGTTTTTTCCTCATTCAAAAAAACGAAAAAAAAAAAAAAAGAAAGAAAAAAAAATGTCCACCGAGCAGCAGCAGCAGCCCGCTTCTTCTCCGCCCGCCAACCGCTTGTACGTCGGCAACATCCCGTGGTCGACCACCGTCGAGGAGTTACAAGCGCTGTTCGCGGACGCGACGAGCGTCGAGATCCCAACCGTGCGTGTCTTCGTGGTCGTCTTTTGTCGTTGCGTTGCTCGTTTTTTTTTTTATTCCTCGGGTGGTCTCTCTTTTGGAGGACACAAAGCGCGCTTTGCCGAAAAGAGCGACGACGATGGCGATCAAAATCGAGATTGCGCCGATTCATTCGATGACAAAAAAAACGACGATGATGGATTCGCGCATCCAATCGTCGCCGAAGGAAGCACGCGACGCCACGTCGCCGGACCACCCTCTCTCTCTCTCTCGACGGGAGACGACGACGACGACGTAAACGACGAAAGTCCAAAGTCGGAGGAAAAGGACGGCACGTCTCGAGTCGACGACTTTGGCTTTTGTACCACCGGGGAAACAAAAAGGGACCGTGGTGCGAGCTTTCGCCTTCGTCGTCGTTGAAAGTCCCAAAAAAGAGAAAGAAAAGTCCTTGACTTTCGAGTTCAGAGAGAGCCCTTGTGGAAGCCTCCTTTGTGATATTTTTCTCACCACCATATAAAATGTCTTCTTCTTCTTCTTCTTATGATTATTATTACTGTTATTAGGGCCGCCAAAACCGGTCGAGAGGCTACGCGCTGGTCACGTTCGCGGACGAGTCCATCGCGCAAGCGGCCATGCAATCCATGAACGGCCACGTGTTGGGCGACAGGAACATTTCCGTGCGCGAAGACAAGGCGCTGACGAAGACGCCAAAGTCGGCGAGAGGCGCGCCGGCGCAAAGACCGACCAACTTGCCAGAAGCCGAGGAAGGGTGCAGATGCTACGTCGGGAACTTGGCGTGGGAGACGGACGAACAAGGCTTGATGGAACACTGCCAAACGATTGGACACCCGGTGTTGAGATGTGAAGTTGCCAGACAGTCCGGAGGGAGATCCAAAGGATGGGCGTTGATTGATTTCGCGACCAAGGAAGCCGCCGAGGCGGGCGTCAAGGCGTTGCACGACACCGAGTGCAGAGCGAGATCGATCATCGTGCGCGCGGAAAGACCGGGCGGGGCGACGGCGACGAAGCCACCGAGAGAAATTAGACCGGAAAACAGCTCTGGTTTGCAAATTGTGGTGAGAAACTTGCCGTGGTCGACGACGTCGGACGATTTGAGACAAGTGTTCCAACAAGTCGGGACTGTTGTGGATGCCAAGTCAACGTGCCACGAAGACACCGGTCGATCCAAAGGTTGGGGCACGGTTTTGTTTGAAACGCAAGAGCAAGCGCAAGCCGCGATTGCCGGGTTTAATGGCGTTGAGTTGGAAGGTAGACCGATGCAAATCAAAATCGATCGCTATGAATAAATTCAAACTGCGCCTTCGAGTGTGGTTGTGCTTCTTTTGGAACCACTAACAATAATACCACTAATACAAGAAAGAGAACACAAACACGAGTGAGTGAGAGAGAGAGTGACAGAGAGACAGAGAGAGAGAGAGAGAAGGAGAGAGAAATTATTTTAGCACGCTGGCGGAAGAGAGGAGAGGGAGGAGATGAACGTTTAGTTTTTACAAATGGAGAATCAAGTCACGAACATCGACGAAGACATGCGTGTGTTTTTTAAAGTTTGAAGAGGAAAAAGATATATAGACGAAGAAGAGAAGAGAGAGCAGAATATGAGAAGAATGAAAAAGAAAGAAAAAAACATACGACGAGAGAGATTACATATCAAGGGAGAATGGCTTACCCGTTTGTCGCGTTCATGAGAAAAATAGAACAAATTCATTTATTTTTATAGATCATGGGACGACGAGTGAACGAAAACAAGTGTAAGAGAAGTTTTCTATTAGGTATTTAGTACCGTTTTAAATGCAATTATCAAAAGAATTTTAACGCTCTAAAATTACTAAGTATATTTAGTACTACTACTTACGTACGTACCTACGTGTGCATTTAAATCTACTTCAACTCTCCAGATTCGCTGCTTTCTCTCTGCTGAGGGCTATCTTCCGCGCGCCGATATTTTGCTCTTTTCTCCATTGGCTTATCTCTACCCCCATCCCTCGAACGCTTTTTACTATCATACATGCTGCTACCACGACCACTGCCGCTTTGTTTCTTGGCTAACTTTCTCAGTCGGTCCTTCTTTACGTCCTCGAATATCTTTTCGAGCTTTTCGTCGCTAACGTTAAAATCTTTCGAACATTTCGTCCACCACGAGGATGATGAGAACGTTTTCTTCGTTTCAGAATACGTTTTATCCTTCAAGACTTCGTCAAACAGTCTCATTTCGTCGTAAAGATAATCCTCAAAATCATCCAACGCGTCCCGTAGCTTTCGTTTTTTCCTTCGGTGAATCCTTTCGATGGTATCCGCGATGACTTCGCAGAGATACTTGGGTTCGATGTTTGGCGATAACGACGCGTTCTTCGCTAAATCCTCTTCGTTGGATTTCACGTACTTCTCCAAATGTTTGACGATATCCTCAAACGGTGGTAATTTGTTACCACTACTCGCCGTCGTCATGGCGCTTTCGTTGAGTAAGTCAGAGACGTTCTCGTTTTTTAAGCTGGGAAAGTTCAAATCGTTCTTAATAAACGTCTCCAATCGCTTCGCATCTTCCATCACCACCTCTTCGAGTTTCATCACCTCGTCGTCGAACATCTCTCTCGGCGTGCTTCCACTCACGTTTCCAGAACACATGCCAAACGAAGCCGTCGATTCGAGTTTCTCGTTTTTAAACTTTTTCCAAAGCGTCCTCGGCTTCAAGATTTTATTCTCCACTAATTCTTTCAATGTCTCGCAAAAGCGCTCTCGATTCTTCCGTTCCTCTCGGAAACGAGCGGCATTTTCACGATTCATCGTTTCAATTTCTGTTTGTTCGAACGATCGAAAGAGTTCGGAGAACACGGTCAATTGGTCTTGGCGTTCGCAATGTACTGCTCTCGTATCGTTTTGAATCGCCTGGTTATTCATCACGTCTCGTCGCCACTGCCAGTTAAAATTGCACCCTTTCTCCAGCAACAACCCTTTAAACAACTCTCTGATTTGTTCTTTCTTCGCTAACTTCTCTTTCCTTTCGATGACGTGTAATCCGGAGCAAAATTCGCGAAACAAATGTTCGCGTTCTTTCAACGATTCGATGTTGGTAAACCACGTTTGTGACATTAAATTACGTTCTAACGGGGAGTCTCGGATAATCTTCGATTTCGACGTGATATCGTACTTCACTCGGCAATCTTGCAAACCGTTTTTAAACGCCACGCGTTTTCGTTTCTCGAATTCTTTCGCCTCTTCTTTCACCGCTCTTAGTTTTTTTGATCGAAACCCGTTGAACAAGTTTCTCTTCTCGCCATTTTTCTTGAGCGCGTTGAATCGCGCGTCACTGGCGGCTAACTGCGCGAATTGCTCAAACGTCCCCGTTGTCGGCATATTGATGTCCTCTAAAAGTTTATTGAACGCCGCTTTCCTCTCCTCGTCGTTCGCGTACGTCAACGCCGACTCCGAATTCGTCCGCAACGGCACGTACGATTGATTGTGCGTGTGTTGCGCGGGACGACCTACTGCCGCTGCTGCTCCCGCCGTCGCTGCTCTCTCCTTCCCCCCCTCTCCTCCACCTTCCTTTCCGATCGCCGTCGTATTCTCTCGTTTCATCTTCTCTTCGTTCATTTTCTCCCACCTCTTCTCCGTCCTTCTCAGCTCCTCCGGCATTTCCCACCGCGTCTCTTTCGTCTCTCGATTGTAGTAGTAATACTTCTCCGACGTCTTATCGTACGTCGCTTTCCACGCGCAGTTTTCATCCATGAAGCGTTCTCGCGCCGTGTACAACTCTTTCGGCTTCTCGTACGTCGATTTCTTCGTCGCGCGATTGTAGTAATATTTCCTCCCGTCTGGGGCGTCGTGTTCTGTCCACGACGACGAGGTCAACGAAGACGTTCCCGCACCGGGTGGAGGCGGCACCGCGCCTCCTGGAAGCTGCTGCTGCTGCTGCTGCATCGTCGGTGCTCGAGGTACTGTCATCATCGTTTGCGGCCCCGGTGGTTGCATCATCATCGTCATCATCATCATCTGTTGTTGTTGTTGTTGTTGTTGTTGTTGCTGTTGATGCATCGCCATGGGCATCGCCATCCCTCCTCCTGGAGGAGGATGATGCATCATCGTCGTTGGAAACGCGCCGCCGCCGCCCCCGCTTGTTGTTGTGTTCATCATCATCATCGCCGCCGAGGAAGAAGAAGGAGGAGGAGGTCCCGGGAACAAAGCCGGTTGTTGTTGTTGGACCACCACCTTTTCGTCGTCGGCGTCGTCGGCGTTCCTCCCGAGAGGAGGAGGATCGCCCATCATTTTTCGCGCGCACTTTTTAAAAGTGAGACCTGTTCTTACATTCGCTCAATATGATACCTTAAACTATACAACACCCCTAAAAGACTAGTATTTAGGGTTTCATATTCAGGTAATTTTTGAGAACAGGAAAAAAAAATGAATTGGAAAAATGTTCGACTTCCAAAGAGAAAAAAAGCGCGATTCGCGATTTCATCGAAAGGAGGAGGAGAACGACGACCAACGATACATGCCTAAAGGTACTTTCGCGGAAGAAACGGACGCGCTGTTACCCGACGAGACGGCGGCGACGACGACGACGGGAAGCGACGACGACGACACCACCACCGCGCCGGAAGAGGAGGAGGAGAGCGAGACTTTATTGATGATGATGAAGATGAAGACGCGACGACGCGGACCCGCTGCGTTTCTCGCGCTCTCGACGCTGACCGTCCTCGCGCTCGGCCTGAGCTGCGTCGCGGAAGAGTACATCATCAAACAAATACCAGGCTTCGACTTTTTCTGGTTCCTGGCGTGCAGCGAACTCGTGGTGTTTAGCGCGCTGACGCTCGCGGTGCAAAAACTCGGATGCGACCCAAACGCCGTTGGGGAAGAGAAAGAAGAAAACGACGAGGGAAAGTGGCACGCGACGAAAGCGCCGAAAGGCACGTTAATCGCGGGAGGGATATTGATTGCACTGTATACGAGTCTGGGGAAGTTTGCGTACAAATACGTGAACTACGCCACCGGGACGGTGCTGAAAAGCGCAAAGTTAATTCCGGTGATGGTCGTCTCCGTCGCGTGGCTGAGACGGAAGTACGAGCCGATCGATTACGTCGCGTGCTTTTTATTAGTCGCCGCGGCGTGCGAATTCGGACTCGGAGAACAGGAAAATTCGGATAAAACGGAAAATCCGAGCGAAAATTACGCGTTTGGAGTGGCGTTGAGCTTAATTACCATCGGTATAGGCGCGTTTCAATCGAACGTGACGGATAGGATTTTGAGAGATTACGGGGCGACGGTAGGGGAGAACATGTTATGGACCAACGCGGTTGGCGCGGTGTTCATATTTTTCTTCGTGGTACTATTGGAACCGCACGCGTTCATGTTCTTTTGGGAAACGCCCGTATATTTCATGCTGTTGACCTTTCGGAGCGTGTCTTTCTTTGTCGGAGCGTGGTTGTATACCGTAATCGTAAAGCATTTTGGAGCCGTGGCAGCCGTGGCAGTTACGACGACGAGGAAACTCTTAACGGTCATTGGATCGTTCGTGTTCTTTTCTAGCGATAAACCATTCACAACAACGTACGCTATAGCGCTCGGGCTGTTCATCGCCGCCGTCGCGTGTGAATATGTGAAACACTATCAAAAGCATGCCAACGCCGCGAACGCGAAGAACTTGCCGAGATAAAAGAGGGAGAGAGAGAGAGAGACAGAGAAAGAGAGAAAATAAAAAAACTTAGATTCTTTACCGTATCATAGCACGCGATCTTTTGTACACATATCATTAGCAATTACACACTCGACACAGCGAATACCTCGATCTACTCTTCCTCTTCTTCTTCTTCTTCTTCTTCTTCTTCCTCGTCTTCTTTGTCGATCGCCTCTCGAATTCTCCCTAAAACACCCTCTCTGAAGTCCTTCAATTTGTCCACGTACGAGGTCAAATTCGAGGCATCATCGAGCGCGATTTCATCGACGACAAAACCACCCTCCACGTCGCCGCCGTTTCCGCCGGTGCGCAGGAACGTTTTGGCGACGAGTTTTGCACCACCCTCCTCCTCGTCGTCTTCTTTTTGGCCCATCATCTCGACGCGAAAGAGACCACCAAAGCTTTTTGTGTGGGGGAAATTGGTTTTTTTTGGAGGGGGGGGAAAATGGGGAACGAATTTCTCCTCAAAAAAAGAAATCGATATTTGGATGCGACGCCCTTTGATGAAAGCGACGACGCCACTTTGGTCTCTCTGAATATGTCCTCCTCGCCTATTCCTCCTGGAGGACGACGACGACACCACCAACCGCCGCGAGGAGGATGGGACTGCCGAGAATTTACCGATCCTTTCTCGAATCTTCCACCGTTTTGTGTTTTAGAAGAGGGCAGACGCGATGATGCGCCTTTTTTAGTACAACAACATCGGACGACGACTTTGACGACGACGAGTCAAGATTCCGACGACGATGATGCCGTTCCGGAAACGCCGCAGACGAACGAGACGAGCGCGAATAATCGTTTACGGAGCGGTCAAAAAAGAAACGGCGTCGCGTACTTTGAGGAGGAGGAGGAGGAGGAGGAGGAGGAGGAGGAGTTGTTCGCGGCAAACGCGCTCCTCATCGCTCCGACGAGTAGGAAAGACTGTGGTGTAACTGCTTCCTTGTTATTTGCGAGGTGCGTGCGAGAGTGCGTTTTATCGAGCGCAGAGGAAGAGTACGCGGAGATGAGTGTGAATGGGAATAACGAAGAGAACGAGACCGATTCGAGAAGGAAGAAAAAAGGTGAGCTTTTCCTACCGAAAGCATTATTCGTGTGCCATCGCGACGCGTTGGAGTCGAAGACTTTTGCGGCGCCGAGCGTTGCTTTAGCGGATGCGAAAGGTACGACGTTGACGACGAAGAACAGCGAGAAGACATCAGCACTATTGCCCGAGGAATACATCACGTCGAGAGCAGCGAAAAGAGTGTCCATTAAATACGCATCGACTGATGAAGATGTGGTGAAAATCATGTCCGCATTGCACGTTTTGCCGGTCGAAGAGTTACCGAGTATCATCGCCGTGTGCGATGTGTCCGCGTTTTCTGATCGAAGTGATGGTTGCAGTATGGGTGGAAGTCGGGAACGTACGGCGTCGCACGCCAGAGTGTGCGCGGCGATTGTAGAAGCAGCGAGATACTCTATGATGGCGAGACGGAGAGCGATGATGAAAAGTAGCAGCACGGGGAGGCGAAGCCGAATGCCTATGCGGTGTAAAGTTGTCGTTTCGGAGAGGAAAGATGACATGGAAGATGCGACCATGTTGGCGAAGAAAGAGTGGGAGTATGACAGTGGCATGTGTGGGATGATGTTAGACGGCGGTGAGGAAAAGAAGTATTATAATCGCAGCACAAACGCGGGTACCGCCGCTGCGAACAACAGCAGTTTCCACCCTTTAACGTACGCCACGAAGCGATGGTTCGAGAGAGTCTTCGTCGTCCAAAAGAAAGATGGATACGAGGAAGAAGTTATTGAAGTAGGAAAAGTCGGAGGAGGGGCTTACGAGGTCATAGATTGCGCGACTGGTGCAAAATCGACGTACATAGCGACTCTGGGGGTGAATTAGGATTTAGAATTTAGAGCACGCGAAAGTTGTAGATTAAAACCTGTATACAAGAAATGGAGAGATACATTCGTTTGCTTTATAGATTGCTACCATACACGTTTTGTTACATTGCTATGTATTCTACTGATACTACTGCTTCTATATTTTTAACTAATCCCCAGAACTCACCACGAGCTGCACGGAAGGTTTATCTCTGCGATTACCCATGCTCTTCTGTCGCTCTGCGAAGCGCGAGCTCGTCCATTCGCCTCCATCATCCGCGTAGTATTTCATCGGGTAACTTGGCACTTCCTTCTTTTCTCCTTCGTCTTTGCTTAAAACGGTATTCACATCGTCCCACGCCTCCGTGCCTTCTAAACAAATGTATGCTTCGTACGGCGTCAGGACCGGTACGACAAATGCTTCTCCCCAATCGATACTCAATCTTGGACACGCCACTTGGACGAACGCATCCACGCCACCACTTTCACTTAGCGAAGCTATCCGTTCCGGAGATATCTCCGAAATTAAAAACACAACGGTTTCTTTATTCCTGGATTTGAACAATCGCTCCAATCTGTCCAACACCGCCGGATTACCTTGCCTTCCGAGCGTTCCTAAAATCAAACCAAAATTCTTCGCTTTTTTCGCGCGTAAAATCATGCTCTTCCTCACATTTTGCATTCCAACGTGATCGTAATACTCTCTCGTTAAAACTCTTTCGTACGGATCGTACCTATATGCCGGCACGTTTGGATTCGCTATCATCATCGCCTCCAAGTGGAACCTACCGTCTGCGACAAACACAATAGCGTCGTGCGCTTTCTTCCCATTCTCTTCTCCCGCATCTCGTCTTTTCACTCCCATCACCTCACCATCTCCTAAATTCGGCGCGGTACACCCCAAGACCTCTCCAGGACTCAGCGGTTTCGTCCTCCCGACGTCGAAGCACTCGTAAAATGGCCGTAACGTCTCCCGTACTTTCCCAATCGCCGACGCGAACTGAATTGTCCCAGCTAACGCAATCTTATCCGTTCTGTTCGGGAAATTCTTCCTGATCGATTGAACTAAGTGCTCTTCGTCGAATAAAATGTCCACGAACACGTATAAAGTCTTACACGTCGTCATGGAGACCGGCACTAAACAACTATGTCCGTAGTGCACTAAAAAATCGCATCCCAAAGCGGTCGCCGCGTAGTCGTCCACGCAGCACGCGCCGTAGGTGACATCGCCGAGAATCACCACGTCTCTTATCGATGGAACAAACGTCTTGAATATGTCCGCTAACGTCGTCGCGTATAAGAGTAAACCTTCGGGAAACTGCAACGCGAGTCGAGAGACGTTTCCATTGCGAAGCCGCCAGATGGTTTTGTGGATTTCAAAGGAATAGTTGGCAGGTAAAGGTTTGATGGCTCGAGCGAGATTTGGGTCGTTGAGGATATCCAACGGGATTTGGTTCCCGATGAAGTGACGGATAGGTTTTGTTTGAGCTCGCGGTGCATCGGCGAGCGCGAGTTCGCCGCTGTTTGTTTTGGCCGACATGACTGTGGAGAATTTTGTCCATTTGTGTGCTTCTACGAGTAAAAAAATGTTCATGTATTCTTCCCTATATCGTATATATGCGCTAAACTAAACTCTACTCTATCTAATCATCTTTCATGGACGCTTTCATTTGCGCCAACTCAACGAGCTCTTCGATCCCGACAACCGTCCACGACTCTTCGCCTGCGCCGTTGGCCAAGACGGAAACTATGTCTTTGTTGACGTCGATGGCGACAGTGACGCCGCCAAAGGCATAGACAGGAAGATTTTCCAGGCGCGTGCGGCGGTTGTTTTTCGGGAGAAAAGTGAAGTCGTTCTCGGCCGCGATGGTTTCAAGGATATCTTTGAGCGTTTTCTTAACGGTCGAACCGGATTCATTTTTGCGAGATTTGTTTGCCGCTTTGTCTTGTCGGACGAGCGTTTGAGCGGCTTCGCCGTTTTCATCTTCACCGTCAGAAAGCGCAATGGGTCCCCCTGTTGCAGCTGCGTTCATGGCCTCCAACGCGAGACGCAAGTGCATTCGAGGGCGTTCGTGGCTACACACGTCTTCGCCTAAAAGCATCTTCCAGGATTCGTACCATTCAGCGACTTCGATTAAATCGCAATTCTTCTCGTCTCTTAACCACGATTTAAGAGTCGAAGACCATTTTTTCCAAAAGTGACTTTGTTCGAGAACTTTAGCGATACATCCGCCGCCGTCGGTTTCCTCGCTCGACGCGAGTACAGATTTCCATAGAATAAGGTCGTTAAATACCTGCAAATCTTGATCTGCGGGGTTGATTTCGATCAAACTCGCTTTGGCGACTAGTTTCGGGACGACAGTTTTCTCGACGAACTGTGACCACCAAGTTCGACCAAACACGATCGTTTTCACTTCTACCCACGGTTCGATCACCGCAACTGCTTTGACACCGATGGACACGTCTAAAACGTTGGCAAACTTTTGCTTTAACGTCGTCGAAAGATTTCTGATGGGTTCTAAAAGCATTTCGAGCCATGGGAAAATCCACTTTGACGGTACCGACGAAGAAGATGCTACTTTTTCGTCATCGTCTTCAACGAACGTCCACTTTTCTATCTCTCGTGTCAGTTTTGGAATAATGGCATTCTCGACAATCTTATCCAACGAACGACACGGTAACACGCTTTGCCACTCGTAAAAAAGATTCATCGCTAAGTTTGACTCCACATTGAGCACGTCCCACCCTTGAATCAGCGCTCGTATGATTTTCATCGTCACTGGCGTTTCGATGACTTCTTCGAGCAACGTTTCGTCTTCTATGATTTCGGTTGCGGGCTCATCTGTATAATTCAGAAAGGACTCTTGTTTTTTGACGACTTCACTCGTCGAAACGAGCACGTCTCTCCATTTGGTGCAGTTTTCGTAGGCAAGTTTATACGAACTCTTGTCGTCGCCTTCGTCTTTGTGCTGCTTCTTCGGATCCCACGTGTGAAACGCTTTCTCGAAGTACTTCTTCGCGTGCTTTTGCGCCGCGATAGCTGCAATGTCGAGTTTCAGGAACGCTTCTCCATGTTCACGTTTCAACTCTAGCCATTGTTGCACAATCTTTTCGTCCTCTACGTCTTTTTCGTTATCCACCAATAGCTTTACCTTCTCATTCAATGTTCGAATATCGTCTTCGTCTTTTTTCACGTCTGTCTCTATTTGGCTCAAGCGCTCTTGTTCACGCTTTAAAGCTGCTGACGTGTCAATCTCCGTTCGTACTCTCGCATCGTACAATGAAATATTCGATGCGGCGAGTTTTCCCATCGCATTCAAATTTCTCAACAACTCTCTCCCTGGCAAATGTTGGTCGTCTATGCGCTGTTCGTCGTCATCGGAGTCAGCTTCGAGATACTGTCCGGTTTTCAATTTAAATGATGACTTCCCGTCGATTTCCAACTCTCTCGCACCGCCACGTTTACTCATATCGATGATTTTCATTTTTGGTTGTTGTAAAGCTTCGGCGAAAGAAGCGTTCGCGTTGGTATTCTCAATATTTTCTTCCATATCTTGCTGTTCCCGCTCGCGACGAGCGATCAATTCTTCCGGCGTTTCGTACCTGACTGCTTTTCGTTTCACACCTTCTTTCGCCGATCGTTTCCAGAGCTTCTTTTCTATCTGTTCCGCATTGCTTCGTTTCTCCTCCAATAGCCTTTCGCTGGAGAACTTCTTGCTATTGTCGTCTACTCCCCCTCGTCTTCCGTTGTTCTTCTTTTGTTGATTCTTCTTTTCGTTCTCCACATTCTCTTCGAAATCACCGTAGCCCATGCCCATGTTTTTCGGGCGCAGTTTCGTTTCGATTGCTCTAGAAATCCCTTTCCCGTCGGCGCCTAAACCTTGCCCAGGTTTGTAGCCCATTTTCGCTAATAACTTGGCGCCGATACCTTTCGTGTGCTTTTCGAAATCTGGTTTCATAATTTGCTGCTGCCGTTGCTCATCGTTACGGTTATTCCTTCGTTTTCTATCATTCGTTTCGTCTAAGTCGTCTAAGTCGTCGTCGTTTCCATCGTTGCCCAACCCGGCAGCAAAGCTTTCCTTCGCTTTCGCCTCTTCGCGTTTCCTTTTCGCCGCGTTCCTCGCTTCTTCCGCATCTCGCATTCTCTGCCGTGCGTTCGCCACCACGCGTTGCCCAAACGACGACGGTAACAAGTCAAAGTCTTCTTCTTCTTCTTCTTCTTCTTCTTCTTCTTCATTGCTCGCCGGCGCGAAACCGAGCCCGATCCCGCCACCGCCGCCTATACCCGGTCGGCCGCTCTCGTCGTCGTCGTCGTCGTCGTTACTTCTATTGTTATATCCTAAGCCACCACTCCCAGCAGCGTTAAACCCGAGACCCCCTCCACCTCCATCTCCTATTCGTCGTCTGTTTTCGTCTTCGTCCGAGAATGCGTCCTCTTCCTCCGCAAAGTCTTCGGCGTCTTCCTCTCCAGCCACGCCTCCACTGGTAAACCCAACCGGTTTGGAAAAATCATCGTCCTTTCTTCTCTGTCGTCCTCTTCCTTTTCTTCCTCGTTCTTCTTCTTCCTCGTCGTCCGACTCCGCGAAGACGCCGTAAATTGCCTCTTGTTTTCCTCGCCTCGTTTTCTTCCCGACGAGAACGTCGTCGTCTTCGTCCGACGACGGGTTCGCGCAAGCGTCCTCGTTGCCGTCGGACGAATCGCTCATTTCCTTTCTTTCTCTTTCTCTCTCTCTCTCTCGAAAACGAGAAGAAGACTCGTCGACAAAAAAAAAACGCGCGTGCCTTTCTCTCTCTTTCTCCTTCGCGCTCTCGGACGACGGTGGTCGACAAAGTCGCCGCGCGGGGCGACCCAATGTCCAACACACGAGCGAGAACGAAGATTGTACTCCTTTTAAAGGTCACGTGCAATCCAATCCAATGCGCTTCCAAAACACAAAGAAATTGAAACCCTAAATAGCAACAATACCCTAAACGAAAAAACACGAAAAAATTTCTCTCTTTTTTTGATGATCCTTTTTGGGAGAGACTCTTTGAGACCTTCTTTTCTTTTTCGTCACTCCTCCTCCTCTTTTCCCTTTACGAGAGAGTAGTAGTAGTACACGCTCTCTCTCTCTCTCTCTCTCTCTCTCTCTCTCTCTCTCTCTCCTTGTGTGTGTATACACGCGTTTTGTGTCGTAAACGCGCGCGAAAGAGAGAACGAAAACCAAACACAACACCTTTTTTTATTACAAAGCTATTCGAAAACCTCGAGAAGAAGAAGAAGAAGAAGAAGAAGAGACGACGACGACATCTGATGACGACTTTCATGACGACGACTTCGTTGAGCAATCGAGGCCAATTTTTACGGCAATTTTTGGGGAAGAAAAAGAAGGGTCCTAATGAAAGAAGACGTGCCTCTGGAGGGAGGACGACGCGCGGGCGGGTGGAAATACGAGCCAGGAAACAAGGCGGGTCCGGGACGAGGCCGTATACGTTGCGCTCCGGGGATACGCTCGAATCGATCGCGTCGAAGCGTAAACTGAACGTGGAAACGTTGCGGAACATGAATAAAAAAGTCGGGTCGAACCCAAAGATCGGGGAAACTATTTTAATACCGAGCGGCGCGTTGAGCGCGAGAGATTTAGAAATCATCAACGGCATCGCGAAAATCAACGCCCCACGAACGTACATTCCGAGAAAAGGAGAAACAATAGGAGATGTCATCACGGCTCGAAAAATTGATTTCGCGGAGGTTCAAAAGTTGAACCCGGACGTAAAGCTCGGGACGTTTTCCGGGAAAGAGAGTTTGAAGTTGCCGCCGGGGAAGTACACAGTCAGAGAGAGAGAAATGTTGCAAGGGTGCGGGATTTTACCGCAAGACGCGGTGTCGATTAAACTTCCAGGCGCGGAAAGTGCGAGGAATATTTTAGTGGCGACGGTGTTGGTCGGCGCGTATTCCATGTATTTCGCCGCGTGCCGGAGGTACCACAAGTACGGCACGAAGTTGTTCGGGAACGATCGAGAAGAGGACGAAGACTATTAATTATTACGCGTAGATCTACCGGGGGCATCGCTCGCGTCTTTACGAGCGTCCGGTACTCTTTCGCAGAGCACACACAGAGACACACAGAGAGAGTCCGTTCCTTTTGTATTCATGGTACCGTTAAACTACTTTTACGACTCGTCTTTCTCTTTTCTTTTTTACGAAGCACTCTCGCCGCCGCCTCCATTAAAAAAGCGCTTCTCTCGTCCCTTTCCTCGCGCTTTTACGCGCGTGCACGCACTCGCACGAGACGACGACGACGACGACGACGACGCTTTTGTAAAGAAGAAGAAGAAGAGGGATCATGACTTCGACCGAGTTGCCAACCACCTCTCTCCGAGCCACGGCCACGTACAACGGCGTCAAAGTCTACGAAGTCGCCTCGAGCAAACACAATCCCGTCTGGGCGTCGGACTCGAAAACCAAACCTTCCCGAAAGGTACGCAAAGACGTGAATTTCCAGCAACGGATACAGTTGATTCAAGATTTAGATTCGTTCCCGACGTGCACGCACAGAGGGAAGGTCTCCGAAGATGGACAGTTTTTGATCGTATCTGGTTTACATCCGCCGATGTTTAAGTGTTTTGATTTAACCAATTTGAGTTGTAAATTTTCGAGACATTTAGATGCCGAAATCGTGGACTTTCAGCTTCTGAGCGAAGACTATTCAAAGATTGCGTTTTTGTGCGCAGACAGAGCGATACGGTTTCACGCGAAGTTTGGAACGTATTACGACGTCCGGACGCCGAGGCAAGGGAGGGATTTAGCGATTTCGAAACGAACGGCAGATTTAATCGTATGCGGGTCGAGTAAAGACGTATACCGGTTAAATTTGGAGAAAGGACGGTTTTTGGCGCCGCTAGAGGCGAAGTGCGAAGATTTGAACGTCGTTGGAATCAGTCCTGTGCACGGTTTAGTCGCTGTTGGTGGAGGAGACGGAAGTGTGGAGTGTTTTGATTTGAGACAGAAGAGGAGTGTGGGGAGACTGCACGCGTGCGGCGGCGATAGTACTTTAGACAATAGAATGGAGATGAGCGATTCGGAGGACCAAACAGGGGTGACGTGCGTGAGGTTCGACGACTCTGGGTTAAATTTAGCGTGTGGAAGTTCGGATGGTATCGTGAGAATGTTCGATTTGCGGTCGAGTCGAGCGAAGGTGACTAAAGATCACATGTACGGCGTACCAATTATAGACATTAAGTTTCACGAAACCGCGGACGGGAGGAAGCGAGTGATGAGCACTGATAAGAAGATTGTGAAAGTTTGGGAGCAGAATAGCGGAGAAAATTACGTCACGGTCGAGCCAAGAGACGGGAAGGAAATCAATGATATCGTTTGCTGGGAAAACAGTGGTTTGATTTTTACCATAATGGACGATCCGAAAATTGGATGTTATTTCATTCCCGCGTTGGGACCGGCGCCGAAATGGTGTTCGTTCTTGGAAAATTTGACCGAAGAGATGGAAGAACAGAAAAGAGAAACGTTGTACGACGATTATCGTTTCGTGACCGCGAAGGAGTTGAGCGAGTTAGGTTTGGACCATTTGATTGGGACGAAAATGTTGAGAGCGTACATGCACGGGTATTTCATGGACAATCGATTATATGGCAAAGCGAAATCAGTTTCTAATCCATTCTCGTACGAGGACTATAAGAACAAAAAGATTGCCGAAACGATGGAAAAAGAGAGACAGACGCGGATTGCACCGAAGAAGAAACTTAGAATGCCGAAAGTAAATGCGGCATTTGCGGCGAAACTGGCGAGCGGGCAGAAAACCGCGAGCTTTAAAACCGGCGACGCGGATGCTGATTTCGATAACGAAGAGTTAGAGGGAGAACCAGGGATTAAAAACGAACTCATGCGAGACGATCGTTTTGGTGCGATGTTCAAAGACGAAGACTTTGAAATCGACGAGACTTCTGAGCATTATAAGTTGTTGCATCCGAACGCGGCAAAGGTGGACGCGAGGAAAAAACGCGAGTTGATCGAAGAACACTTCGACACGTTCGATACGTCCTCTGATGATGAGGAGGAGCAAAATAGAAAAGAAGGAGATGCCAACAAGAAGAAAACAAAGAAGAAAGACAGCAAACGAGAAGAAGAGAGCGACGACAAAGAACTACGGACAAAAAAAGATGACTTCATTCCATCAGCCGCGTTTGCTGGTCCAAAGAAAGGGTACGTCTTTTCCAACGGCAAGCACGGCGTCGGGTATTACCTGGATGAAAAGTCATCAAAAGTTGGACCGACAACAACCGCCGGCAACAAAAAAGCCAAGAAATCCTCTTCTGCTTCTGCAAAAGAACCGCAGATGTATGCCGTCAAAGACGCTTTCCACAAATCCGCCTATGCGAAAAAAATGAACTCTCACGTCGACCTCCCTCTCATCGAACGCGCTAAACTCGAAGGCGGTGCCGCGCAAACCTTAAAAGACGCCGAGCGACGCAACCCAAAGAAAACCATCGGCAACCGCGAAGCCATGTTCGACGCTTCCTTACACGGCACGAAAAGCAAAAAAGGAGACAAGAAACGTCTCACCGGTTTCGGTATCCGCGAAGCCGCGCCGGACGAAGACAATTCCTTCCCGGCGGAAACGCGCTATCGAAACGGGAAGAGACGAGGGGCGGAGAGCATCATGCAATCCGGAGGCAGAGGCAGAGGCAGAGGCAGAGGTGGGCGAGGCGGTGGCGGTGCTCGAGGCAGAGGTAGACGATAGTGGCAGAGAGGTTCACCGCGGCGCGCGTGTAGTGATAAGATAAGATAAGAAAAGAGTGCATCATCGATCGATCGCCGCGCGTCACATTTTTCTCTTCTTTTTGTGGTCTCTTTTTTCCCTCGTTATGCCACGTAAGCCTCTTCTTTTTGAAGAGAAAAGTATCTCTTCATTTCGCATCGCTTTTGTTGCTCCTTCTGCGCATAAAGAATCGGAAAAACAGGCGAGACTTCATCATCATGGCTTCTCTGTCGTTCAAGCGGGCCGCGAGCGGCGGCGCGCCGTGGGCGCCGTCCAAGGCCGCGAGCGGCTCGAAAACGAAGACGTCGTCCTCTCGATCGCCGGTGGTGTCTATCCAATCGCGACTTCAGTACATGACCGCCGATGGAGGGCGACGACAAAAGTTGGAAGACGCGCTGAGGGAGGAAATTCCGAGCTCGCCTGGGTTGAGCAAGAACACGCAAATTGCGCTCACGAAAGAGTTACTGAAGAACAGATTCGGGCGAAGGTGTCCGGAACTGTTGGCCGAAGATTTTGTCTACGACGCGTGCTATGAAAAGCCCAAAACCAAGCAGGAATATCTCGACTTCTTCGCGAATATGAACCTGCAAGGCGGGTTTCCGAATAGCGATTATGAGTTGTTGTATGACAGCATGAGAGTCGAGTGGGATACGAAAGTGAGACAGCAGCAGTATAAGGTGTGGTGTACGACCCAATTTAAAGGAAAGCACACTGGCGACGGTTTGCGGATGGGGAAAAGGAAAATACCGGCGACCGGTATCGAGGTGGAATCCGCGCCGGAAATCTGTAGCTTTACGTATAATTCGGAAGGATTATGTACTAGAATTAGCGCGGGGTACATGGCGGATCACGCGATTGGGAACACGAAAGGGAGAGGTGGGTATCACGGAATTTTCAACGCGATTGGAAACCCCTTGCCTGTGCCGCATTCGTTGCATAAGATGATTACCGACGCCTTTCCGCCGTTGTTAGGTTTCGAGAGAGAAGACATGGTGTGGGTTGTGAATTTGGCATTGTTTGGGTTAGCGGCGGGCGGTGGAGATTTACGGTCCTTGTTGCCTTCGAAATACGGGGCGAAGGCGAAGCCGGCGAGCGCGACGAGTTCGTTGGTGAGTAAACAATTCGCAAAGGGAGGAAAGAGACACCCGCTCGCGCCAAAGTAAAGTTGTAACCCCAGAGGAAACGCAGCGTCGCGTGTGCTGCCCACAAAACACGCGGTCGTCCACGAAAAGGGTGGTGTACACTGGCGAGGAATGAGGACGTGTTTTTAGAAGATTGTGTTATTGTGTTGTATTCGCACGAAAAGAGCTCTTTTTATCCTCATAACTTCTTCTTTGGATTATTTATTTATTTCTTTATTTATACACATGAAGCGATGACGCGTGCGACGACGACGCCGTGCCAGTACCATCGCCGGCGAGCTTTACTAATGCGCTTACTTTCGGTCATCTTCTCGTTTGGCGCTCTCCGCGCGGCTGCGGCGACGTGCGAGAACGAGATCGACTACGTCGCAGTTCGGGAGAGATTGGTCGAGAAAATCGAAACGGCACGCGTAAACTACGAGCCGTTCGCGCACGTGTTCATGGAAAACGTCTTTCCCGACGAGGTGTACGATTGCATTCTCGAGCATCTTCCGACGCGATTGGGGTCGTACAGACCGATGGAGAAGAACAGAAAAAGACACTTCATACCTCTTATCGACAGACTTGGTGGCACACAGACGAAGGTGCCTTTTTGGAGCGAGCTCTCGAAGGTAACTCTGGGGTCAGACGACGTTCGCGACGCGTACGTGCGGAAGTTCAGAACGACGATCGAGTCGAGATTCAAAACGAAAGTGGAGACGGTGCTGAAGACGATCCAACTCAATCACCGTCTGGACCTGACTCGAGATTCCCCCGGGTATTCAATACCACCGCATACGGACACGAACGATAAAGCGGTGACGATACTGTATTACTTGGCAAAGAAGGACGGGAAATCGAAGACGTCGATGGGAACGAGGACCTACGTCTCGAAGAAGAACGAAAGTGACGCGTGGAAAGATGGTATCGCGTCGGCGGCGAATAACTTCAAAGGATTTACGGAAGTCGAGAGCGCTCCTTTCGTGCCAAACGTGGTTTTCGCGTTTGCGCCGTGTTGGTCGAGTTGGCATGGCGTGAAAAGCATAGGAAATAGCGAAAGAGATACGATTCAGGGATTCATCACAATAGAGCAATTAGCGAACAAGAAGGAGTTGAAAGAATATCTGAGAACAACCAGACGAAAGAAAAAAAACACATTTTTCGAGAACTTTGGAAGGAAAGTTGCTTGTATCGCAAACCCAGACACAAATTCCATTGGAATGGACGCCTCCCCTCCGCAAATATCTTCGGAGGCGGAGGAAGTTCTGCGTGAGATGAACTCTTTAACCCAACAATCTGATCCATTTGGAAAACTAATATAACACTAAGCTACGAAAGTACGACTAAGGCTAAAATTTTGAATTATTTACATCTACGCACTCGTTCAACTCGTTGTCATCGCAGACAATGTGTGGAAACCGATTTTTTTTAAGCTTACCAATTAAGGACGGCGTCAGTTTCTGATAGCACGCGAAGAGAATCGAGTACAGCTTTTCGAATCCGAATCCGTCCTCTCGCACGGTATTATCTTTCGTTCTTGTTAGAGATTGCAAAAGATAGTATTCCGATTTCGAAAGTCTCTTGATTCTCGACTTCGAAATGAGAGACTGTTGTCTCAAAGAGACCAAAGCACCCTCGCACTTTTTGCACGTATACCTCTCAAATTTCTCGCAATAGTGCAGGTTGAACTTCCTCGCGAACTTCGCCACGTTGTCCAATCCTTGCGCGTTTACCTTCGAGGGGATGCGCTTAGATACGTAAGTCCCAATCGCCCTGATATCCCTATTTTTTCTCGGAATCTTACCCTGCACCTTTGCAGGAACGTCCCCAACGTTCATAAACCCGGTACAGTTAGTTATGGTCGACAGGTGCATCTCCAAGTTCAAAATCGCGTCTCCTCCGTGAAGGTGTTTCCTACCGTCTTTAAGCACGACTGTGAAATCTGCCAGTCCATTGTCCCATTTTTTCAGCACGTGCGTGAATAAAGTCCCTGGAATGCCACTGTACGTGTGACTGTCTGAATCATCCACCACCGTCACGCAATCCTTGGCGTTCTTCGGTACCGTGTACTTGCTTGCGCACTTTTCATACACGTAAAAACGAACGTTCGACGCGCATCGAAAAGTCTTCGCGTCGTTCATTCTAAAGAATGGATTCCTCTTTGGATCGTCCGTCTCACCATCCAATTCGCACCGACTAATCAGGACGTCGACCGTCCTCCCCCCCAGCTCATTGGCGGTCTCCCACAGCGTTCTGATCTTGGAGTTTTTCATCTTCTCCGCGAATTCCACATCGTCGTAATATCCAAACTTTGTCGACTTCACCAAGTCGCCCCCGAAGCACTTTCGATCCGAAAACCAATCGATACTTTTCCCCAAGTTATCTTTCAAAGCCAACGTCGTCGCGTGATGCGAAACCGAAAGAAACGCAAAAATCACGGGAAGGACCAAGCGAGAGGGAAACCTGAGGTTCATTTCTCCGGGCTTATTCTCACCACCAATCTTAATGATGATTTTCCGGCTCTTTTATTTAGAAGAACTTTGTTCTCGGGGAAATCTTTCGATCGTGTTTTGGTTTGAGCGCGGCGCGGTTGTTCGCGATGTCCCGGAACACCCCGTTGATTTTCGCGCCATGTCTTCGATACATAAAATACTCAGGGCCGTTGGGAGAAACGCGCGTAACGATGCGCACCGGCAGACTGAAGTACCTGTATGTTTTATCGAGCAAAAGAAGAGAGGTCTTCGAAAAAATATAAAAATGCACACAATGAAATGGTGTTGGGGGCAAAAAAGAAACACCCCCGGTCGAATATTTCAATACATGTACACGAGTGATAGTATGTTTACAAACGTCCATCCGATACCTCAGGAGGCGCACATCGTCGTGAATTACGCGCGTTGTGCTTTTTGTTTGAAGTTGTTCGCGACGCGTTTTGCTCGGTCAGCGACCGATAATCCCGCTGACGCAGCCTCAATCTCCAAGCGCGCTTTTTCAGTCGTCGATAAAGGTTTCTTCGGTTCGTCGCCGTCGTCATCGTCGCCGTCGACTCGGTGTTGATTGTGACGCTTTTGAAACGCGAAGAACTGTGCGCGGCTTTTAACGAGCGACACTTCTTTTTGTGTGCCTTTCTCTGGATCTTGCACGACAGCTGCACCGGCGACATCTTTTCCCGCCGCTGTCGTTGATGGTTTCTTGTTCTTCTCTACGGTGAACGCCTCTTTCCTGTGTTCGATTATCGGCTCGGGTTTCTTCACCGACTTCAAAACACTTCTCTTTTTTGCAGCTTCCTCTTCAAGAACGGCAATTTTAGCTAATAAATGCGCCTTTTCTTTCTCCTTTCGGCTCAACTTCTTCTCCCTTTTGGTCTTGGTCGGTACGACTTTGACGCCGTTTGGCGTCGATGTTTTCTTGCTAGAGATTGATTCATTCTTCATTGGTTTTTTGTGTTTACGTTCCTCCTCCGTCTCAACGACGTCTACTTCGCTTTTTACGGGCGGTTGTTCCGTAATAGCGATGGTAGCGACCGGTTCTTGTTCTTCTTCTCGTTGTATTTGATGTATTTGATGTTGATTGTGCTGCTCCGGAACTGTCGGAGGAACGGGAGTAGAAACAGGAACCGCCGCGGGAGGAGGCATAAACTTTTGAAACTCGTGCGCAACAGGCATAAACACTGCCGGATCAACCTTTGGTAAGGTAACGTTGGGTTTTTGTTGCTCATGTTCTCGCTCAGATTGTTGTAACGGACCGCCTTTGGCGAGCCATTTCAATGAATCCACTATTGCATTGTTGTTGTTCTTGTTGTTCTTGTTGTTGTTCTTGTTGTTCACGTTATTATTCGTCGCTGCCGACACCATCATCTCTGGAGTATGATATGGTGCAGAAGTAGAACTCGAAGGCGTATTCAAACGCTGATGTTCGTACGCCTTGCGATACGCCTCTAACACGGGATAGTTCGTCGCGTTTACCTCCAATCCATACAAGCGCTCAAACTCTTCTTTCGTCGCTAAGTTTACGTTTCGTGTGGCGTATTTCGCGTTGTCGTAGTCTTTGTGCGTCGGTAAGGTGGACACGAGCGCAACTTTTGCCAATCGCTCGGCTTCTTTCGCCATCATTACCGCCGTTCGCGCTTGTTCGGCGCGCATGACCGCTTCTTGCACTTTAGCGTTGGCTAACGCTGCTTCTTTGACTTTTAAAGCAGCTTTGGAAGCCTCTAAAGCAGCTTCTGCCGCTTTCGCCGCCTCCAATTTCGCTCTTGTGTCTAGTTCCGCAGCCGTTTGTCTCGCTTCGGCTTCTTTCGATAAGAGTTCAAGTCGAGCTTGCTCGACTTCCTCGTCGGTAAACGGTCGGGGCCGCGGTTTGCCTTCCGATTTCCCGGGCCATCCGTCTCGCATCCATTTTGTTTTTTCCTTCTTCTCCTTCTTTATCTTTGTTTCCGTGTCGTCCTTTTCTTTCCTATCTTGCGCAACTGCAGTTGGTGTATTTTTCCTTCGCGACGACTTCGGCGACGACAAAACTCCACTTCCTTTCTGTTTGTGCGTCACCTCGAGCGGTTTCGGAACTTTGGCGTACCCCCAGAAGTACTGCCACCAATTCTGCTTTTCGTACTCCACGCCTGGATGTTCAATAGCTATTCCAAACTCGTCGTATTCTGGTTTCGCGACTAAAGCGTATCCAGGTGGCGGTTGGATTCTCCCCGACTTTTCGTTCACTTTCAACTCGACGACCATCTCCGGTGGCGGCGGCGGTTTTCTCTTCATCCTGTTCTCGTCTTCGTCGTTATCAGAAGAAGAGAAACACGACGACGACTCTCCCGAACCGTACTCACTCGACGTTGTTTTTCCTTCACCATCCGTGCTGTACTCAAAAGGCCCATCCTCCTCGCATTCGCTCGTAATCCTGCACTGATACGCGCCGACGTCCACGACTTCCCCAGCTCTCAACTTTCCATCTTCTCCTCTTCGTTCCGCGTGTCTTTCGCTCATTTCCTCTTTCCACATCGTCCGTCCTTTGCCATCGACCACGCACAAAACGTTTTCCTCGTGTGCCGGCTGGACGACGAAGCATTGAAACAGCCCGCCTCTCCCACCTAAATCATCGAACCGTTCGCACGCTTTCGCGCGGTAAAAGATGTCCTTCTCGCGTTGTCGTCCTAGACTCGTCGACGCGCTCTTTTCCTCGCCCGCGCCAGACGCCACCACCGGTCGACCTCCCCCTCCGCTCACGAGTCCGCTCGCGCTCTCCATCGCGCGCGCCGTCGCGTTCTTCGCCGCGCCCGTCGCTTCCCGAAACGTCCGATCGCACTCGCGCGCGAATTGGATGCGATCGTAGTGCGTTTTCGCCGCGTCGACGAGCGAGGACGACATAGATATCTCTTTCGCTTTCTTTTCCCCGACGAAATCTCTTCTCTTTCTTTCTTCTTTCGCGCTTGCTTTGACGCGTCGCCGTCGTCGTCGTCGTTTCCTCGGGCGCACCGAACGAAACGACGACGATACTCCTGCCGCTCCTCGATGCGGCGCGCTTTTTTCGGGCGGTCGGTTCTCGGTTTTGGAAACAGCGGAAAGCTTTGTGAAGTGCCGTCTTTTGCCTTCAATTTTCCCCCCCCTCCCCAAAAGTCTTCTTTTTCTTTTTTAGTGTTGGACTTTTCGGTTTTCTTTCTTTCTTTCTTTCTTTCTTTCTTTGGTCTTTAATTTAGGGTCTCAATTGTTTTTGTTTTTCTTTCTTTTTTCAGGTTTGGGAATTTCACCCTTTTTTTTTCTCTTCCGCTCTCTTTTATTTTCGAGATAAAAAAAATCGATTTTATGCGTCGGTAGGGGCTCAAGTTGAGAACACACACAAAAAAACTCTCGACGTCGATGTGCGCTCGCGAGAGCGGTCGAGGGAACGATCGACGCCGCTCTCTTCGACGACCGCGGCCGCGACGAAGGCTGTTGATGTCCACGTCCTTTCCTCGGTCAAAGTCGTTTCCGGAAGGTCGCAAAAACGCCCGCGCAAAGTCAAGTTTTCTCGTTTTTTTCTCTTTTTTTTTTATTGCCACCTAGGCAAGGAAAAGTTGGCATATCTTCGGTGCGATTTTTTTCTCGCCAAAGACGAGAGCACACGAGAGGGCCCCGCCTTTAAAAAAACTAAAAATAACACACGCGCTTTGAGGTCAAACGAAGAGACGAGGGATTCGAGAAGTAAATTATTATTTATTCGAATCAAATTTTTTACGCGTCGCGCGATGGTGGACTTGGAAACGCGCGTGTTCGCCGGAACGCCGGTCACGTTCGCTAAAATACCGGGCGATCCCGTAAAGTTTGTCCCGCTGCAGTATTCGCTCATGCCGTTTCCGGTGCGTTTTTCGGGAAACCTCTTAAAGATTATGTTATATATTCTCCTCGCGAATATTTGATATTTGTCGAGAAAATCGACCGAAAGACGGGGATCGATTCGGTGGCGGGAAGACCCCGCGCGACGCGTTTTTGTTCGATCTCTCCGCGGAAATCGCGCGAATCGATATTTTTTGTTCCGATCGCCGCGTCGACGTGCACTGACTCTGCCTTTTCTTTTCCTCTCGAAACAGATATCGCGCAATTTGGTCGCGAGAGTTTTGTCCGCCAACGACATTTCGAGGGAAGTTAACGAACCGGCGCCGAAATTTCCCTCGACGGGTCAACAGCATTCGTCCGTCGACGCGTTCCGGAGGCTTCCGAACGTGCATTTGACGTGTCCGCAGGTGCAATACGGGATGAAAAACGGCTTCGTTCCAATCGCGACGCCCGCGACGGGAATGATGATGATACCACCGGTGTTGAAACGAGAAGACGAGGAAGACAAAGAACGGAGGTCGGGGCATTCCGACAAGAGTGGTTTTGACTCGTTTCGGGAAGACGAGCAATCGAACCGAGAAGAAAAAACAAAGAACAACAACAACAACAACAACAACAACGCGAAGAAACCACCAACTCATCCACTTCGCGATACCATCGAACGACCAGAAACGCCATTCATGAACTCACCTTCCGCGGCTGCAGACGTGCTCATGTCCTTATGCGGCGACGGCGACGGAGGACTGTTTGCCGCCGCTGCGCCGCGACAGACGAACCGACGCAGACGAAATTCAAACTCGGAGACGACGTGTACCGGACAAATAGTCCCACTGAATTTGAAGTGTCCAAGAAGGAAGCGAACGAGTTTATGTAAGAATATCAGAAGGTCATCGTCTGGGTCGTCGTTGGAAGAAGATAACGGTGGCGAGAACGGGGCTGTTGTGTTGCACGGCATCACGAGTAATAGGCAAGATAATTCGTTGACTACGACGACTACGACGACGAATCCACGTATACACGACAACAACGATAACAAAGCGTCATCTATGGAACAAAAACAAAAACGAAAACACAAACACAATAGCAGTGGTAATAATAACGGCAAAAACAAACGTCAAAAGGTTCACAGACCGTGGTCTTTAGTGGAAGTCGAAGCTTTAGTCGCCGGAGTCAAACGATGCGGTCGAGGCCAATGGGCGGATATTAAATCCTTATCGGACGAGAGTATTTCGGGCGCTTTGCTCCAACGCTCGGCGGTGGACTTGAAAGATAAGTGGCGCAATGTCATGCGAACGGCTTTATCGCCGGTCTTGTATAAAAAACGCGAGGCGACGGAGATTCCGGAGAAAATGCTCGAGGACATTCGTTCGCTCGCGACGCCAAAGGAGAAAGAAACGCTAGCGACCAATAATGCTGCAAACACTACTGCGGCAGTGTCAGCGGTGATGGCGAATACTATTAGTGCTACTGCTACTGCTACTACTACTACTACGACAGCAACGACGATTCGATCACCCTCGACGAGTGGCGACGGCAACAATAGCAACACCAACGAAGACGGCGCCGACCATACGTTTGTCACCAATAATATCAAGGCCGAATCATCCCAACAAAAAAATACGGCGCTCGTCGAACGTAACACCATAGTTTCCGCGAAGTCGGATGAAAAGAAATACGTTCAAGGACAACGTCGCTCGAAACACCACTCTCCGTGGACCTTGGAAGAATCGCAAGCGTTAGTTGACGGCGTTCGTTTGTGCGGTTGCCGCTGGACAGCCATAAAGAAGCGCGACGAAGCCGATGCCATCGAGAAGAAGACGTTCAAGAGACTCGGTCGCCGAACAGCTATGGATATGAAAGATAAATGGCGCAACTTATTACAGTTGGCGAATCTTCCGACGCAGAGCAGACGCAAACGAGAGACACCCATGAGTTTGCTTGTGGATGTTTTGGAGTTGGAAAAGAAATTCGGTGACACGAGACGAAGGGGCAGACGAACCGTTGCGACTGCGGCGACGAATAACATGAAGATGACGTCTTCGCACAAACACCATCCGCCGCAAACTGCTACGGCTGTGGCAACCGTTGTAAATTAACATTTCCTTAGTTTATGAAAAAGAAGAGATACGAAAAGAATAGTTTATTCTGTCATACTATGCATAGAACACATGAAAATAAAAACACACGCACTACTGCTGATCTCTGACTCCTATCTATTACATAACTTTTACCCTCCCATTCTTCACTAATTGCGCTATGAACGACGCTTCGCCTTTCATCGAGTGCACCGTCCCTTTCTTCTTCACTTTTTCCCAATAGTGGCCTAAATTTCCACCCATGAAATCGTATCCGGTGATCGTTACCGTCGCATTCCGGTACTTTTCTAAGCAATAGATAATGGCTAAAATCCCCGACGACGGCCAAGGTGTGGTGTACCCGTACTTTGTCGATAACCTATGTTGGACTTCAATCGGCATGATTTCGAGCATCTTGCGAATGCCGTACTT
>VIAU01000022.1:0-34222 GCA_009618085.1 Bathycoccus sp. SAG3 | reverse complement strand
CACAAAACGTTCGTCTGCGACGTGTGTTCGCACGATCACGGAAGCGGCTATGGGTCTCTTCCGGATTCGCAAAAACGCACGGCGTATTCGCCTTTGTTAACTTCCGTAGACGAAAAATTAAAAGCTCACGGCAAGAGCGTTTCATGTATTTTGTGTCCCGCGAAACTTGGCGCCATGAAAAAAGCGTCGCTAACGCTTCCGGCGTCGCAAAGAGTCAATCAATCAAACCCGGTGACGACGGCATGGGTTCACGTGTCGTGTGCGGAACTAGTCCGCGGCGCGACGACAAATCCGTTCGCTGATTCCGTGGAGATTAATCCCAGCATTTTCGGTGGAACTATTCACTTCTCGGGACAGCCTAGCAATAAAGCCGTCCAAACGGAGGCTGCGACGCAACCGCAACACGACGACGCTGTCCTTTCGAATTCGTGTATACTTTGTTATTCGCGAAGAGGCGGATGTGCCGCGACGTGTGCGTACGGAAGTTGTCGAGCGCGCTTCCACTTGTGCTGCGCGAGAGCTGCCGGTTGGCACGCTCGTTTCTCCGACGGTAGTGGTTCTTCGAAAAGACAACCGAGAGCGTACTGCGACCGTCACTCTCCTGTCCAAAGACAAAAAGATGAAAACAAAGGCGTCCAAGTTGCCAAGTTGTCGCTGACGGATGACGAAAACGAAGTTATGGTTCTAACCGTTCGCACGTCGGCCGATGGGAAACGTGGGAGAGTGTCCATGTTGAGCGCGTTGAGAGCTATGCGTGAATCCATGCGCCGCGAATGTGAGGCCGTTCATACCACCGCCACTCCGAACGCAGCCGCTTCTGCCGGACTACTACAACACCAAAGCAGCCTCACCAGTGACATTTCGTTCCGCGAAGGTACCATCCCAAACAGACTCTCCCCGACCTCCAACCCGGACCTCTCCCATCCGGGTTCAAACGGCGGCACGCCGAAAAAAGCCCGATCGACCGCGTACGCTCGAGGCGCGAGTCGAGGTAAGCGCGGTTCTGTCCGCGCGTCTAGAAACGGAAGTCGCGCTCCAGCAACGGCGTTGATGAGCGACGAAGAGGCACAACGCGCGAACAGTACTTTACCCGAAGGGTGGGCGTACGTGCCGAGAGAGACTTTAGACGAGTAGTTGGACGACGCCCACTCTCTCGAGCAAAGTGCAATTTTTTTCTTCGAGTCGAGGAGGACGTCGTTGGAAGAGGAGGAAGACGACGACGAGGACGACGAGGACGACGAAGTTTTTCTTTGCATTGGGACGACGTTCATCATCACCGACGAGACACAGAAGGAACAACAACGCGAGGAGCAACAAGAACACGACGACGACGACGAAGAACAACGCGTTGTTCGATTCCGGAGACGTGGCACCGCCGACGCGGAAAAGCGTGATTTACGGCGTGGATGATGACGCGCCGGGGACACCACCAGTTGAGAGGAGGCCTTCGTCGTCTTCTCCAGGAGCACAATCGCGACGAATGGGAGGAGATGTGGAGGAGACACGAGACCGTCGCGCGACGGCGGCGCCGAGGAGAACGGCAAAAGCGGTACTACCGAACGCCGCACTCGAAACAACAAGGACGAAAGAACAAGAAGAAAAATCGAGAAAATCAGCCAAGGTGATTGATTTGTTCGAACGCGCGGCGTCTCCGATTGGTACCGTCGAACGAGCAAAGGCGGCGTTGAGCGCGGCGCAGGCTCAATCGGCGGTGACCTCGCCGATTGAGATAGGCAGAGCGAAGAAGGTATCGGACGAAGGCCTGCCGACGACGACAAAGGGAAGCGCAAAAATTGATTCGAAAGAGGTGAGCGATATATCGGCAGCGAATGCGACGTCTTCTGGAGTTTCTGGAATGGGAGCGGGGACCTTACGCAACGCGCAAAAGAAAGCGCACTCTATTAACCATTCGATCGATATAGACGACGATACGAATAACGACGCGACCGGGTTGGATTTTTGGTCTTGGACACCTCCGGAGAGGAATACGACAGACAAAGATGGCGCTCCAGTGGCTAAATTACAGAAGAAAACGCAAAACAGAATCGAACAGGCAGTACAAGTCGCCGAACGCGGCGTGCCGCAAACGCTTAATTTAGATTTTCAATCTCAAATGCAAGCGAAAGGCACGAAAGAGTTGGCGTTGGCGTTTGAAAGTCAAACAGCCACGCAAGAAAAAGAAGAGGAAGTTGATCAAAGAGCGCCGACGGAAGCGGAATTCGCCACGGCCGTGAGAGAATTAGGCGCGGACGGCGAAGTGCACGGAGAACTATCTGATGGCACGCGATGGTGGCGAGAAGCCGGCACAAGTGAACTCGAAAATGGACGCATATGCGAATGGACGTTAGTGAGAGGACAATCCGCCGACGGTTCCGTGGAATGGGAAGAGAAGTGGTGGTCTTCCGCGGACGCGTTCGATTACAAAGAACTCGGCGCCATAAAATCCGGCCGCGACGGACACGGCAATGTCTGGCAAGAATCGTGGTCTGAAATCTCCTGTTCTGACGTCTCTCGAGGTTTCTTCACGGATGCGAGCAAAAAAATCGAACGTTCCGCAAACAAATGGGGTGCAGACGCGAATGGTGCGGAATGGCACGAGGACTGGCGAGAAGCTTACTGGGGCGATGGCGTCGTCGACCGCGAATGTTTCAAGAAATCGTGCATCGGTAAAAACAAAATCCCGGAAGACGGCCACGCGTCTCGATGGAACCATAACTGGAAAGAAAAATGGGATGGCAAAGGCGGGTGCATGAAAACGAACGACTCGTGGGCAGATCGAGACATCGGCGAAGACGGCGGCAGCGGTCGTTCCTGGGGTGAACGTTGGTCCGAACGATGGGGTTCCTACGCCTCCCACGGTCGCCAAGGCGAACGCGAAGGCTCCACCTGGAATGACCGCGACGGCCATAAATTCACCAAAGACTGGGTAGAAGAACACTGGCCAGACGGACGAGTACGTAAATACGGTCACTCCAGCGACGGGAGCGACAACTGGGACGTTTGGGAAGACTCCGACGGGTGGTGGGAACGACACCCGTCCTTTGGATGGGCCGAAGCGGTGACGCACAGCCCGCAATTGATGAGCATCAAACCCCGGAAAGCTAAAGGGAGCGAAAAGAAGAAGAAGAAGATGTGAACAGAACACAGTAGAGAGCTCGAGGAGACAACAACACCGCCTCTCGTTTGTAGTATTAATGCGCTTCGTGTAAAGGAGCAAAAGCCTGCTCATTTTTTGTCGCCCCTTCTCAAAGCTTTTTTGGGAAAATTGAATCATTTTTGCATCAGTAATATGTTGTAAAAAGTCACCAATTCTTCACTCTCTTTGACTTTGTTTGACCATGCGCGCGTCTTCTCTTCTTTCGAGCAGCGGTCGCATCACCGCACTTGCGGTTCCCTCGAGAACCGGTGCGATTTGTCGTCGACGCGATGTTCGTAGTTCCTCCGCGACGGCGCGTCGAGGGAAAGCGTCGTCGGATGATGCGAAGAAGAAGAAGAAGAAGAAGAAGAAGAAGAACACTTCGGGGACTTTGCCGGCGGCGGTGATGGCATCGAGAAAGAAATCGTCGTCGCGGTCATCATCTTCCGAGAACGCGGCGGCGGCGCCTTCCTCGTCTGGCTCGACGACGAATTGGTTCGAAGGCTTAGAAGCCGCTGCGGATGAAAAAGCGGAAACCATGCGAACGCGCGCGCAGTTTTACGCGGAAGAGAGCGCAAAGTCTCGTACCTTCCAAGCGTACTTCGAATGGGACGAAACGCGAGAGGAGGAGGAGAAAGAGGTGAAAAACGGGAGAATGGTAAAGTTTGGAGAAGATATCGACGACGTCGTTGACAACGACGAGGATTCTTCCTCTTCTTCTTCTTCTTCTTCTTGGGGCGAATTTGTAGCCCATGATGATGATGACGACGACGACGACGATGAAGAGAGCTTTGATGAAGACGTAGAATACGACGACGACGATATCAACGTGTTCACTCCGGGTGGAAAAATGTACCAGTTAGGCGCTGAGTTCGAAGACGATTACGATTACGAAAAAGAAAGGATGAAAAAACTTGGACGGGGTAAAGGAATGCCGTCGGAGATGCGGTATTTCGATACGGCGAAGATTTACGTGAAATCGGGGAACGGAGGGAACGGGGTGATTGCATTTAGGAGGGAGAAGTTTGTACCGAACGGTGGGCCGAGCGGTGGGAACGGCGGGATTGGTGGTGATGTGGCGTTTACCGCGGATGAAAACATGCACTCGTTGCAAATATTTCGAAAGAAAGTGCATCACCGAGCGAAGGGTGGGAAACATGGTGCAGGGTCGAAATGTAACGGTGCAAACGGTGATCACTTGGAGATTAATGTGCCCGCTGGGACTATCGTGAGAGATTCGCAAACAAGAGAGATTTTGTGCGAACTGTTAAGACATG
Source organism: Bathycoccus sp. SAG3 (assembly GCA_009618085.1). Taxonomy (NCBI): domain Eukaryota; kingdom Viridiplantae; phylum Chlorophyta; class Mamiellophyceae; order Mamiellales; family Bathycoccaceae; genus Bathycoccus; species Bathycoccus sp. SAG3. The sequence goes on along the minus strand of VIAU01000022.1, from coordinate 29,809 downwards.
GAGAATCAAAGACCATAATCGCCGGTGGACGGGGTGGGAGAGGCAACGCGTCATTTAAAACGAGTAAAAACAAAGTACCGATGCTAGCCGAACTCGGCGAGGAAGGTCAAGAGATGTGGATCGAATTGGAGTTGAAATTAGTCGCGGACGTTGGAGTGATTGGTGCACCAAATGCGGGTAAATCTTCGTTGTTGGCTGCGGTTTCAGCTGCTCGACCGAAAATTGCAGATTATCCATTCACGACCATCGTTCCGAATTTAGGCTTAGTCGAAAGGGATTACACGCGAATGGTCTTTGCGGACGTGCCGGGTTTGTTGGAAGGCGCCAGCGAAGGTTTAGGGTTAGGTTTTGAGTTTTTGAGACACGCGGAAAGAACGCGACTTTTGTTACACGTGGTTGATTGTTCCGATAAGGATTGTTTACACGCTCACGATGCGATCGTGAGCGAGCTGGTGCTCTTCGACGAAGCGATGTTGGACAAACCTCGGTTAGTCGCTTTGAATAAAATTGACGTGAGCGAAGAGGCGAGAGCGAATGCGAAAAAATTAAAAGAGACGTTAAAACTCGAAGGCATAGATTGCTTTGAAATCAGCGCAGTTTCAAAGGAAGGCGTGGATGAATTGATGTCCAAAGTTGCCGAGACGCACAAAGCACTGGGTCCGAGACAATTGGAGAGCGAAGAGTCGATTGAGATTGAAACATCGAGAGCGAAAAGAGCCGCAGATGGTGCACGCATTGAAGATTTTACAATCGAAGATACTCCATACGCGTTCATCGTCAAAGGCACTGCCGTCGAGCGGTTCTGTCAAATGACCAACTGGGATTACTTTGAAAGCTATAAACGATTCGCGAGAGTATTGAAAATGAGCGGCATTGAAAAGGCGCTGAAGGAAGCCGGCGCCGGCGATGGTGATCGCATTTTGGTCGGTAAATTCGAGTTTGCGTGGTCCAACGACCATCGCGAGAAGACTTTGTACACCACTTGGAAAGAAAGAAGAGACGAAAAACCAGGAACGCAGCAAGGGTCGAGACATTGGCCGCATGCGATGTAAATATAAATATAAATATAAATATAACTTCGTTCGTTCGTGGGGGAGCGATTGAGGAGAATATTGAGAGTTTGTGCATTTTTGTAAATATAAGGAGTTGCTACTACGACGGTACCTACCATCAGCATAACACATGCGTGCATTCATTACATCATCAAGACTATGCATACTACCGCTACTAAGACTATTCCTACACTATTTTTATAATTGCTAGTCGATGAGTCAGGGCCGAACACGATTGGAACGCCGTTCGCGTCTGTATAATTCCATTGGGGTGGCGGCGGCGGTGGTGAGAAGGGCGGCACTGGTGGAGGACATGCGTTTGGGCAGTTTACAACGCGGCTTTCGATTACATGTGGGCACGCCGTCCCGTTGCCACGTGTATGTGTTGTGATGTCTCGTGTGCGAACCTGCGTGTGCGTCGCGGCGGAGCACGGATCCAAGCAATTCAAAGGCTTGTACGTCGACCAATCGCTCACAACACAATCCGTGTCCGTGTATTCTGATTGTGCCAAGGTTCTCGTTTGTCGCCTCTTAGTGATGTCAGTCTCTCGTACCAATTCGTTCGGTAACACGATGTCTTCCTCCGAAGCGAACAATTTTTTGGACACGACGTCGAGCATACGAACCAGCATCGCCTCTTGCCCAGGAGACGACGGCTTGATATTCGGAGACGCGTTAACTTCAATCAACCATGGGTAAAGCTGCTCATCGATGACAAAATCAAATCGCAACAAACTAAACGCGGAAGTTGTGAACACGTTCGACAAATATGGCCGAGCGGCTTTGAACGCGTCGTCAATGTGACGTTCGATCGATCCGAAAAGTGCTTTCGATTTTTCCTCGCCGAGGTACCTCGCAAACGCCGTTTTGGCTTGAAAATATTTCTCATCCGAATCCGATGATGATGAAATGTTCACTAAACTCGGAACGCTCCACGCGTTCGTATATGTCGACTCTACAAACTTACCATTCGTCGCGAAACGGAGCATGACATCGTCCCACACATCGTAGCTCAGTTTCCCCTCTTTCGTTTTGCCATCTGAACATGTTTCCGAGAGAAACACGTATACGCCATAATCAAACGGCATTCCATCTATTCGTAACGCGTTGTCGATATATTTCTGATACAAATATTCGTTATTCTTCGTACTCATGTCACTCCCTTCATTCTCGCTCAAAAATACCTTCGCGCCGCCGTGCGTCGGCTTCTTCCTTATTATTACGGCGCCATCACCAACTACCATCCTTTCCGGTACAAACTCTAAACCAAGCTCCATCAACTCTTTCTTCGACGTCAGCGCATCCGTTCCTTGGATGTGATTTACTCTCACGTCCTCGTTTAATGTCATAATTTCATTTCTCAATTCCCTCTCGATGTCCCCGCGTTGAAACGCGAATATCGAAGTGCATTCGGAAATTCCCCTCAACACATCTTTCTCGGATTTGAAAATCTTCACGTGATGCCCATCTTTCGCAGATTGGTCGAGCAAGAGCTGCATGTGTGTCGTGTCGCCTTTTTCGTCCCCCAGGACACATAAAGTGTTCTTTTTTGTGACCTTCTGTGAAGGGGTATGTGTATCCATTTCTTCTGGGAGCTGACGTCGCGATTCCAAACGTTCTTCCATTTCGACGCACAAAATGGTGCGAGACAGACGCGAGAGAACAACATAGAGCGCGAAAAACAGTAGATTTGCGGTCATCGCATTGCAACGCTATTGTTATCTCGGGATTGATACCGAATGCACGGACGAGTACACGCAACTTAACAGATATACAAAAGGGGGATTTTTGTGACCTTCTTTGCTTATGGAGAATTCGTGTTCTATCTAAAAAGGTGTGGTACCACGTGATGCGTATTTCTTTTTATACATACATCTTATTTCTAGCACTGTTGCGAAAGACGCTATTCTCTCTCATATTTCGTCAAAAGTTATCACCCTAAAACCCATCTCTCCCGTCTCCTTCCTCCTTATCGAGTTTAATCATATCGTCAATTCTTAAAATCGTAATCGCGGCTTCCGTGGCAAACTTGAACGACTTACACTTACTCATCGTCGGTTCGAGAACGCCGGCTTGGATGTTATCCCTCAACTCGCCTTTGTGTAAGTCTAAACCATAGCCGGCGTAATGCTTGTCCTCCTCTTTGCCAGATTGAGAGACAAAGTGGTAAGCTCGTAATTTTGCGACTAAATCGGTGGAATCCTTGGCCGCGTTGACGGCCAAGGTTTTCGGGACGCACAACAACGCTTCGGCGAATTCTGCAACCGCGAGTTGTTCGCGCGAACTCAACGAGACAGATTTTTGTTCGAGATGAACGGATAAGGCGGATTCAACGGCTCCACCTCCGGGAACGACTGAACCAGATTCTAAGCAACGTTTGACGACGCATAAGGCGTCGTGTAAAGACCGATCGATTTCATCCAAGAAGTAGTCGTTGGCGCCTCTCAAGAGCATGGTGCACGCTTCGGAGGATTTGCAATCTTTAACTAAAATCATTTCGTCATCACTGACCCTTGTTTCGCAGACTTCTTTCGCTTCGCCTAAATGCGACGGGTCGAAGGATTCGTTCCCATCCATGTCTGATAAAGAGCTCAAAACCGTTGCGCCCGTCGCTCGAGCGACGCGTTTCAAATCTTCTTTCGGCACTCTTCGACACGCAATCGCCCCAGCTTCTACAAAATACTTCAATGCCATATCGTCGATACCTTTTGAGCAAAATATGACATTCGCGCCCGCTTCCAAAACCATCTGAATCCTTCTCGCGGTAATCGCAGACTCTTCCTCTCTAATTCTTTCCAACTCTTTCGGATCGTTGACTAAAACTTGAATCCCAAACAACATTTTCGTCTTTTGCAAGTTGAAATCTAAGCACGCGATTTTCGCGTTCGACACGTGTGTCGGCATGCCTTGTGCCGACCGGCCTAAATTCAACGCGTACCCGTCTAAAACCTCACTCTCTTTCGCCGACTTCCCATGCGCTTTCAAAATGTTCACTCGATTTATCGGATACTTCACGTCGCCCATATCGTCGTACGTCTTCACCTTCTCGCACGCGCTCACGACTAAACCTGCGAAGAAATCTGAATCCATCCCTACAATTTTGGAACTCATGCTCGTTTTTGCTACGTTCTTAATCGTTTCCACGCCTAACTCTTCGACGTTTCTCGACATGTGCTTCTCGCAATACTTCACGCACTCCTTCGCGGCCAACCGGTATCCGGCAATGACCGAGGTCGGATGAATTTTCTGCGTCACTAAATCGTTCGCCCTTCGTAATAACTCTGCCGCGAGCACGACCACGGATGTCGTTCCGTCTCCAACTTCTCGATCTTGCAACTCCGCGAGTTCGACGAGAATCTTCGCCGCCGGATGTTCCACCTCCAAAAGCTTCAAAATCGTCGCGCCATCGTTCGTTATCGTCACGTCTCCGATATCGTCGACGAGCATCTGTCCATCGAAGACGAAGAAGCCCCCCGTGAGTGGTGGTCAGCGCGTTCCCCGAGAAGAAGACAAAGACAAAGACCAAGAAGAAGAAGAAGAAGAAGAAGACACACACACACACAGAGAGAGAGAGAGAGAAACCAACGCACGCGAACACGCGATCGACATCACACGCAGAAGAGAGAAAGCGTTGACTTCTTCAAAAGGGAGGAGGAAGAAGAAGAGAAAAAAAAAATCGAAAAATCAAAAATCAAAATCGCACTACGCGAACAAAGACGCACCTTGTCCAGCCCGACCGGTCCTAAGCTGCTTTTCACGATGTTCGCCACCGCTTGCACCGCCGTCGCGTTGTTTTGCCGCACGTCTCTCCCGCTCTCGCGCTCGCCGAAGAACACGTCCGATTGTCGAGCGCCCAGCATGATGATGATGTGATGAGATGAAGAGTTTTTTTTTGTGATGTCTTTTTCTTTCTTTCGAGAAAAAAGTCTTCTTGTCTTCCCTCTCCGGTCTTTTTTTTGTTTTTTTTATTTTGGAAAAACTGCACAAATGATACCCTAAACATACACACACGTACAAAAAAAAGAAAGGCGAAAAAAAAAAAGAAGAGGAGAAAAAATGTCGAGACGTTTTGACGAGAGAGACCTTTTTGGACGACACATCATATTGGCTGTTCGGACCGTGACGAACAGTATAAGTCTGCAAATTTATTCCAAACTTGGCGAGTCGGGTTTTGTAGTTGGTTGGTAAATGAAGTTAGAATAGGTATAACTTCTGCTGACGAATTCAAGGATAAGAAAGAAGTAGACGATTTTACTCCAGAGCAAAAGAAGGAAAACATCATCATCATGGACGAGACGACGACGACGCAAGAGACGACTTTGAGACGGCAACAACAAAAATGGTTTTGGTGGGAGGACGCGGCGCGGGTTTTGGCGGCGGTCCTCGGGGGCGTGTACGCGGTGCACAAAATATCGTCGCGCTATTTTGTGTCGTCGTCGTCTGGGGGGTCGAGCAGCAGAAGCGAGAAGAAGGATGATGATTCCTTTTTTTGGTCGTTGTTTTCTCCTTGGTTTTCGTCAAAGTCGTCTGGCGGCGACGCATTATCGTCGTCGTCGGTGTCGCGTCGAACTTTGAAGGCGAAACAACAAAAACAACGACGACGACGCGGAGAGGCGACTTTGACGACGCGAGGAAAAGAGGAGACGCGCGTGTTTTACGCGAGCACGGGCGGGACGGCGCGAATGTTGGCGCAAAAGTTAGGCGCCGACGTCGACGCGATGGTTATCGATTTGAGCAACGTGGTGGAACCAGAGAAGACGTTCGGGAACGAAGAAGAGCGAGGAGACGAGTCGACGTCAGGGTCGTCGTTAAAATGCGCTATTTTTGTCGTTTCGACGACCACTGGCGGCGAGATCGCGGAAGACTCGAAACATTTCATGAAATGGGCGGAAGAACAAGCGTACGACGAACGATCGGGATGGTCGTATTTGAAAGAGTTGAAGTTTTGCGTCTTTGGCGTCGGCGATTCGCAGTACGAGGAAAATTTTAATCGAGCGGCGAGGATGGTCGATAAACACTTCGCGAGGATGGGCGCGGAAAGAATATTGAGGAAATGCGACGGGGACGAAAGCAGCGAAATAGAGATGAAAGCGCAATTTGAAAAGTGGACGGAGAAGGTAAAAGGAAGAGTGTTTCCGTCGGCGGAGAAGAAGCAAAGGAAGAAGAAGGATGAACAACAAGAAGAGAATGGAAAAAAGAACAGTGACACCAATGAAAACGAAGAAACTGAAGACGAATACATCGACGATCGCTCGGACACGGAAAGTTACTTTTCTGGATCCGAGGATGATATGGACGTGGAAGACGTGGGTAGTGACGGAGGCGCGAGCGCTCGCGACCCGAACGCGTCGAAACCGGAAATGGTCACGCCAAAGCTTCGAAAAGCGTTAACAAAACAAGGGTATAAGATAATAGGGACGCATTCGGGTGTAAAGCTATGCAGATGGACGAAAGCAATGCTAAGGGGTCGAGGTGGGTGCTATAAGCACGCGTTTTATGGAATCGAATCGCACCGGTGCATGGAAACTACGCCGTCGTTGGCGTGCGCGAATAAATGCGTCTTTTGTTGGCGACATCACACGAATCCAGTCGGTAAAGAGTGGAAGTGGGAGATGAATCCAGCGGACGATATAGTTAACGATGCGTTAGGGCAACACCGTAAAATGATCAACGAAATGCGCGGCGTGCCTGGCGTGACCGAGGAAAAGTTGCAAGAAGGCATGAATCCGAGACACTGCGCGTTATCTCTTGTCGGGGAACCAATCATGTACCCAGAAATCAGGAAGTTCGTTGAATTGCTCCACAAGAAACGCATGTCTACGTTTTTAGTTACAAACGCGCAATTCCCGAAAGCGATAGAAGATTTACCTCCAATCACGCAGTTATACGTCTCCGTAGACGCGGCGACGCCGGAGACGTTGAAAGCGATCGATCGTCCGTTACATAGCGATTACTGGGATAGATTCGTAGGTTCTCTGAGTAGCTTAAAAACGAAACATCAAAGAACGGTGTACAGATTGACCTTAGTCGCCGGATGGAACTTAGCCGAGGCCGAAGAGTACGCGAAACTGGTGAAGCTCGGCGAACCAGATTTCATAGAGATTAAAGGCGTGACGTATTGTGGCTCTAGCGATAAGAGCGCGAGCGCGTTGACGATGAAAAACGTTCCGTATCACGAAGACGTAGTAAAATTTTCCCAAGAAATCTGTCGGTTGACGAATAGAGAGCAAGAGGGAAAAGATGCTTCTTCGTACGAGCTCGCTTGCGAACACAGTCACTCGTGTTGCGTCTTGCTCGCTCGAACGAATTATAAAATCGACGGCGAGTGGCACACGTGGATCGATTACGAAAAATTCCAAGACTTGGTCGCCAAAGGCGAAACGTTCGAAGCGAAGGATTACGTTCGAAAAACGCCAAAATGGAGCGTGTTCGGTGCAAAAGAGGGTGGCTTTGACCCGAATCAAACCCGGGTTCGAAAAGTGAGAAACCATCCGAACAAGAGAGTTTGAATGAAATATTTAGGGTAGGGAGTACAAAAAGGGAACATAAAATGGACGACGACGATGATGATCTAAAATAACGACCTTTCAAGTAACGTCACTTTTGTAACGTAGTACTTTTATTACGACGCGTTATATTTCTAAAAGATACGACGAGATGCCATCGTACGATGCCGACGCCAAGGCTGCCGCGTTGAAAGAGTGGACCGACGCCGGATTCCCTCCGTTAAACGCCGTCGTCCACGACTCGTGGACGCCAAATCTGCTCAGCAATTTCCTAAAAAAAGAGATGGCGGTGATTGGAAACGCGTACGCCCACGTGACGCCGTTGCAAATGGAAGCGATCTTCTGCGCGGTGTCGGCTGCGAACAGTTGCGAATTGTGCTTGACGTTTCACGCGATGGGAATGGAAAAGCACGGGGCGAGTAAAGAGGACATCGACGCGATCGTGCATCAAGGACAACCGACGTCGAAAGACATCTTGGGGTGCGTGTACTGCGCGAAATTGGCGCTGTCGCACAAAGGCGTCCTGCTCGAACGGGAGAAAGAATATTTGCTCAAAGAATTCGGTCTGGGTCCGGAACACGTCTGCGAGATAATTTATTTAGTCGGACAAATCAGCGCCAATAACCTTCTCATGGTGCACATGATCGCAAACGAAGTGCCGGTCGACGATATCTTAACCGGATATTCACCCTTCTCGAAGACCGCGTATGGGAAGTGAACAAAAGTAAAAACACGAAGGCGGGAGGGACGTTGTTGTTGTTGTATATATATATACCGCGCCGTACGCGTACGTAACGTATGTTACTTAATGCCAGTACTCGCTACTCTACCTACACTCTCTTGTTGGATCAACGCGCGATGCTTCGTCTCGTTCAACTCCAGCTGCTTCAACAAAGGCTCCACCGCGTCGGGTACGATTTCCTTCAACATTCCGTATAAAGGCTTCACGGTTTCCCCGGCAAAGTTAACCGCTTGCCTCGAGGACGTGATGTTCGTTCGTAAAGATCTATCCACGTGCGCGCCGGTTAACTTTTCAAATCCTAAAGATTTCTCCACGTCGCCTTGTTTATAGAACTCTTCCGTGATCAACTCTGCCCATTTCTTGGCCATCGGCCAAGGCCTGCACGCGTTCATAACGTCCGCGCAGTGTAACACGTACCCTAACACAACGTGTACGTCCTCTTTCTTCGTCCACTCCTTGATAGTTTTTTTATTTCTATTTCTCTCCACAGCCTCCCGAAATTCTTCTATTAACGTCTCGTGTTTATTCATATCGGTATATAAAATGGCCGTCTTCAAAATCTCGTACACGGTTTCTTTCATCGTATTTTTCCCGTCGTCGTCGCTTTCGTCTTCTTCGTCTTCATCCTCGCTATTACTATTGCTATTATCGTCGCCGAACACTTTGCACTTTTCGAACGTTTCAATCGCGTATTCCACGTGTTCATTTTCATTCACCGCTTCGTTGTTCCACTTCTTCGCCTTTTCACTCTTCGTTTTGACTAAAAACACGTTCGACTTCCCTGGATGGCCGCAGTCGTGTGCCACCGCCGTGCAAATCAACGCGAACACTTCTACGTCGTCCAACTCTTGACTCAGCCCTCTCTCCAAAATGTACCCCACTCCTTGCGTGACGTCCGTCGCGTGCGCGCGGTTGTGGTAGTCGATGGTCTGTCTGTAACTCGCCTCGATATTCCGCACCCACGTTTCCACTTTCTCTCTGCTCAAACACCGCCGCCTTTTCCGTCTCGTCATCAAATCCGGGACGAACTTCTCGAACATCGTCATGGCCACGCGCACCAGAGGCCCTCTCTCGTCGTCGTCTCGCGCCGTCGCACGATGATGATGATGATGGTCGTAGTACTCTTTAAACGCGTCGAACGCGAGATCGAAGCGATAACAGACCATCGCCTTTTCAGTCGCATTCGCATCGTGACTCCCATCGTCGTCCTTCCTCCTCGTCTCCTCATCCGTCGTCGTCGTTCTCCTCCTCTCACCGTTGTTGTTGTTGTTCGAGTGGTGGTCAACAAAGTCGCGACAAAGACTTTTCTTCAAAGTCTCGACGCCTGCAGACGACGGCGGGGACCCCAAAAACACATGAGAAGGGGTTTCGACGTCGTCGCCGTCGTCGATCGAGGTCGTCGTCGACATTGAGACTTTCTTCGCTTGGTTCGTCGGGTTCTCTTCGCTCTCTTCTTTCGGCGTGTGAATCCACCCAACTTTTTCCCCACTCCTCGAGTCGTCGTCGTCGTCGTCGTCGTCGTCGTCCTCGACGACGATCATCATCACGTGAGCAGCGAGAGCGCGCGCGCGTCTCGAGACCCCCCTTTGGGCGATCGATTTTTTGCGACGACTTTTTTTTTTAAAGGCGCTTTTTCTTCTTCTTCTTCTTCTTCTTCTTCTTCTTCTTCTTTGTCTTCTTTGTCTTCTTCTTCTTCTTTGTCTTCTTCTTCCGCACTTTTTGTATTCAAAGTCGTTCAAAAAAAGATCCAAAGAAAGACCCTATTGAACCCCTCTCTCTTCTTTCTCTCTCTCTTACTTTCTTTGTCAAAGTCTTCGGGTTTTTTCTTTTTTTTCTTTCGACTTTTTCTTTCGTCTCTGTTTTTCGTCGTCGAAAGAAGAAAAACTGAAATGTCGATTCTTTTTTCGTCGTTTTGTTTTTTTGTTCTTGGGTGGTGGTCTTTAATCAGAGTCGTCGAAAGGCCTCTTCCTCCTCCCTTTTTTTTGTGTGTGTGTGTGTGGTCTTTTTGAGCCCAGTGAATATGATCTCTTGACCCCCCTTATTATTACGAGAGAGAGAGAGAGAGAGAGAGAGAGATCTTTTTCTCGACAAAAAAAGGGAAAAAAAAAAGAGATAAAAAAAAAATCCAAAAAAACCATTCCTTAATCCGAAAAACATCATCACTCATCACTTTCGACACGCGACGTATTATATATACTTCGACACTTTTATCCGACGACGAAGAGACTATACTCTGGTGTAAAACGCGTCGTTTTGGAAACGCAAAGAGTGAAGACGACACAGGAGTGAGAAGAGAGAAATAAAAAAACGACGACAGCGATGAAAGCGACGACGAGTGCATCATCATCATTCGTCGTGAAAGGCAACACCGCTTGTGTGAAGAAGATAAAGAGATCGGAATGTCGAAGACACCAACGATGCGATGTCGCGAGACGACAACAACAACTCGGGCGACGACGAGAGGCGGCCGCGACGATGAGAGCAGCGACGGCGAGAGCAGCGATGATAGAAGACGAAGTCGCGTTAGAAGAAGCGCCGCTGACGCTTTTACGACCGGGAGGGGAAGGCGACTCGAATGAAATGCGCGCCAAGTTTGAGAAGATGGTTCGAGAGGCACAAAACGATATTTGCAAAGCCATCGAAGATTTGGACGGCGGGAAGTTTCACGAAGACGCGTGGGAAAGACCAGGCGGAGGAGGCGGCATCTCTCGAGTGTTACAAGGCGGCAAGGTGTTTGAAAAAGCCGGGATCAACGTGTCCGTGGTATACGGACAAATGCCGCCGGAGGCGTACAGAGCGGCGACTGGAGAGCAAGGGGTCGGGTCGGAAACTATTCCGTTTTTCGCCGCCGGGATTTCCTCGGTCATGCACCCGATCAACCCGATGGCACCGACTGTCCATTTTAACTATCGTTACTTTGAAACCGATGCGCCGAAAGACGACCCGAATGCGCCGAAAGCGTGGTGGTTTGGCGGTGGCACGGATTTGACGCCGAGTTATATCTTCGACGACGACGTCGCCCACTTCCACGGGATTTTGAAAGACGCGTGCGATAAACACGACCCGGAATATTACCCGAAATTCAAGCAATGGGCGGATGATTACTTCCTTATCAAACACAGAGGTGAACGCAGAGGCGTTGGTGGCGTCTTCTTCGATGACATGAACGACAGACCGAAGGAGGAATTGTTGGCGTTTGCTACGGATATGGCGCAAGCCGTCGTCCCGGCGTACGTTCCGTTGGTTGCCAAGCACAAAGACGATTCGTTCACGCAAGAACAAAAAGACTGGCAACAAATGAGAAGAGGCCGATACGTCGAATTCAACTTGGTGTACGACCGTGGGACGACGTTTGGCTTGAAAACCGGCGGTAGAATCGAGTCTATTTTGATGTCCTTGCCGCTCACCGCGAGATGGCAATACGACATGCAACCGAAAGAGGGGAGTAAAGAGGCGGATGCGTTGGATGCATTCAAGAACCCGAGAACCTGGTTGGCGTAACTACCATCACACAAATATCCATACATAATTGAAAGAGAATCAAATATACACACGCGAAGAAGAAGAAGAAGAAGAAAAAGAAAAAGAAGAAGAAGAATGCGTAGGAGCGAGAGAAGAACCGCGGCGCGCTCGTCCTTTTAATACTCAACGCAGGAACACATACTATATAACTTACGGAAAACATTTATTATGCGACACGCACGCGCGTAGCAGATAGACGCACATCACACGACCCGCCGCCTCCCGCACCAAAGCCTTCCTTTCTCCTCCGCGTATACGCTTACGTCTCTCTCTCTCTCCTTCAAAAAATAAAACCTTAAACAAGAGACCTTAAAGTCGATTTTGAATGCGTTTCCTTTCCCCACTTTTGGTTTCGCGGGCGCTCTTCGTTTAACTTCTCGAGTTGAGTACGGGAGAGAAAGGTCGTCGTCGTCGTTCCTTTGTCACCACCACCACACGCCATCATGTCGTCGTCGTCTTCGAAAGAGGCGACGAAAGGCGTGGTCATCATGCCGACCGAGCACCTTCCGTTTAAGTGTAAGCGCAAGTTTCGTCTCTCAAAGTCGTCTTCCCGTCGTCGTCGTTGGTCGGGATCGCGTTTTATAATGTTTTCGTTTTCGTTCGTAGTGTGGTTGGAGGAGGTCGACTTTGATGAAAGGAAGAGACGAAAGGGTGGTCCTTCTTTCGAACGCATTCGCGCATTCGAAAGGCTTCGATCGTCGATTGGGTGGTGGTGGTGGTGGTCGTCTCTCTCGCTTTTTTTAAGCGGGTAAAGAGAGGCGTCGACAAAGCCGATCCCTCTTCTTCTTCTTTTAAGTCATCATCGGGTCTCTTGAATTAATGTTCCGAAATGTTGTGTTCTCGCGTGTGGTCTCGATTTCGAAGGCCCGCCGCTTTTGTCTCTCTCTCTCTCTCGCACATTCGAAGACGCGCGACGAGAGAAGAACGTCGTCGTCGCTGGATTTTTTGTCGCTTTGGTGCGCATCGAACCCGAGGAAAGAAGACGGACGACTTTGGAAGAGAGGCAAAGATGTCGTTCCTGTGTCAACGTTCCAATCCAAACAAACAACAAAAACTGACTCTGATTTTTCGTTGTTTCTCGAACTACAGTCGAGCTGAAAAAACAAATCGCGACGGACTTAACCGTGCACAACCCGACGTCGCACGACCAGGCGTTCAAGGTGAAAACGACGGCGCCGAAGAAATACTGCGTGAAACCGAACACGGGCGTCGTCCCGGCGGGCGCGACGACGGTGGTCACGGTGATCATGCAGGCGCAACGCGAAGTGCCGGCGGATTTGGAAAACTGCCGAGATAAGTTTTTGGTGCAAAATACAGTCGCGGAGAAAGGAGAAGGGGACGACGTGCCGTCTTTGTTCACGAAAGAAGGGAAGAAAATTCAAGAGACAAAGTTGAAGGTTGTGTTTACGGAAGCGGGCGGGTTGCCGGCGAGCGTGCCGGAAGATAAAGAGACGGACGGAAGCGGACCGAGTTTGAGTAGGTATTATTCGACAAAGTCAACGGCAAGTGCAGCGAGCGTAGAGAAAGGAAGTGGGAAGAGCATGGGGTCGAGACCGAACGGGGATAAAGTGGCGAGTTTGGAGGCGCAGATTGAAGCGATGCAGAAGCGACATAGACAGTTGCAAACGGAGTTGTCGAAATCGATGAAGCCGGGCGCGAATGGGTTTTCGTTTTTTATGGTGGTGATCGTGGCAATGCTTTCGTTTTTAGTCGGAATGTATATGAGCAAATAATCGAGAAAGATGATGAAGAGAAAGAGGGTCCATAAATATGAGAGAGAAAAGAGAAGAGAGGCGCGTGCGTTCCAAGTTACGAACAAACGAAATCACGAGTGTATTTAGCTTGCAGTTTATATAACAATATACAAAAGTACCGTACCACGATTTTAATTACCAACTACTACGCTTTCGTGCACCTCTTTCGGCGGTATCGTAAACGTCGGCTTCCCGGATGAGTTTAAGCGGTCGTCAACGACTTCGCTGGCGAGTTTGCCGGATAAAATCGCGCCTTCCATGCTCCCTAAATATTTTTGAAACGTGAAATCTCCAGCGAGAGTAAAGTTCCTAATCGGCGTAGATTGAGAAGGGCGAAACTTGTTTCGTCCCGGAATTGCTCTGTACACCGAGCGAGGCGTTTTGACGACAGCTGATTTCAATAAAACGGCATCCTTTATTTCGTCCGGAAACAAGCGCTCGAGTTCGAGCATAGTCGCCGCGACAATTTCGCCATCGGATTTCTTTATCCAATTAACGTCGGCGCCGGATTGAGCGTCGCACGGGGCGAAGACAAGTTCGAGCATCGTTTTGTTTTTGTCGGCGTACTCTTTGCAACACTCGCTCATGTCGGCGTACACGGAGAGAAGTTTAGATCGGGAGAAAACTAACCCATTGTACGGTCGGAGTTTTCTATCGAACCACAAGTGCACGTTGATGACTGGCACACCGGAGAGTTCGTCGAGCTGTTTGAAAAAAGGCATCGTTTTCCACGCCGCGGGGAGATGCAATTTTAAAGCGTCGACAGACATGGCGGAAACGTAATGGTCTGCGGTCAAGATTTTCGAAGAAGACGCGGCTTCTTTTTCTTCTTCCTCTCCGCCTACACTATCGCTACCACTAGTACTATTATTTCTACCATCACTACCCCCACTTACGCGCACACCGACAATTTCGCCGCTCGTATCATCCACCATAATCTCTCTTAAAGGCGTCGCGACGAGAACTTCTCCTTTCGTTCCTCTCTCGTTCTTCCCTTCGATGTACTCCTTCATCGGTTTACACAACCGATCGGGCTGATTTCCATCCAAGAACGCCGTCTTGGACCCATCTGTTTCGTTGATGAAGCGATTCATCGCGGTTAGAATCACCGTCATGCTCAATTTGTCCGAATCGATAAAGTCCAACGCTTTGCCCATCGCGGTAAACAACTCATCAGAAACTCTTTGGGGCATTTTGTTCTTCTTCATCCAAGCCTCTACGGAAAGCTCATCCTGCGCGTCGATATACTTCTGCCCGCCAATCAACATCGGCAACAATGGCAACCCTGTCCTTACCTTTTCCCCCCAACTCAACATCTTATCGTTCGTCAAAATCGCCGCCGCCATATTAAACGGCGCCGGTACATTCTCTGGAAACCAAAACTCCGTGAACTCCCCCGGGTAATCTTGCATCGCGAAACACATCGTGTGTTTCTTCCATTGCAATCGATCCTCAATGTCTAACTCTTTGAATAAATTCATCGCATTCGGGTACGCGCCGAAGAATACGTGTAATCCGGTTTCGATCCAATCGCCGTCTTTATCTCGCCACGCGCTTACTTTACCCCCCAAGACGTTCGCTCTCTCGACGACCGTCACCGAATATCCCAAATCCGTCAGGTACTTTCCACAAGACAGTCCGCTCAACCCCCCGCCGATGACGATCACCGTTTTCTTCCCGTTGTTCGCGTCGTAGTTTTGAAAAAGCGTCTCGGACATTCGTTTCGCTCGTCGGTAGTTGTCGTTCGACGACGCATCGAAGTTTGGTTTTGGATAATCTCCATCGTCGTCATCTGTGTTCACGCATCGAAATAAGGGGGTGGTGGTCCCTTTTGCGTTTGGTCGTCGTCGTCCTCTTCTCGTCGACCTCCAACGCAAGGACTCCTCGCGGCTTTTGATCGTTTTCGTTTTCGTTTTCGCCGACGAACGCGACCAAGAAAAAGAAAATGAAAAAGAGGAGGAGGAAGAGAGCATGTCGTCGCGCGAAGAGCCACGCGTATCTCTTTTGACGTCGCGACTTTTTTAAACGCGATGATGATGATGAGATACGTTTTTGCCACACAAAAAAGAGGCATCATCATCATCGACCGAAGGAGTCGTCGTCGTTGCTTTCGTCGAGACCTACTACCGTAAACATGAGAACGACGACGACTGGTCGACTGTTGTTGTTGTTGTTGTTGTTGTTGTTTTTCGTCTTCTTCTTCGTCTTGGAGGATGCGGTCGTGGACGGGGTCAGACCGCCGCCGGAAGCGCAACCGCTGATCGACGACGCGTTACGGGAAATGGGAAGATCGATTCTTCCTCGCGAAGAGACGACGACGGTGGACGAGGACAACGCGCGGCGGCGCGGGTTGGACGATGTTGGTGACGCGAGGGACACGTCGCGAGAAGAAACGTCTTCGTCTTCGTCGTCGTCGTCGTCGTCTTCTGTTGATGGCGACAACAACAACAACGACAACAACAACAAGTATTTAGAAGCCGAAACCAAGCTCCCAAAGTGTGCTTTACATCTCTACCGGCACATATCCAAAGTCGGAGGCACGACCATTCGGTTCGTGTGGGACAAAAACGTCGTCATGGGAGACTGGGAGTATCCGATCATATACGGGTTCGAAGAGAAGCAATGGACGGATTTATTGCAAAGATGGAAAGAAGCGGCGGAGAAGTTTAGAAATGGCGAACGCGCCGTTGGCCCGCGAACGCTCGTGGAACTCCGAGGAAATTGGCCATCGAATTGGCCTGCGCAACATTTTCAGACGCGTATCATGCCGGATGTGGACGCGTTGAAGAAGGAGTATGGAGAAGGGTCTGGGTACGAGTGCGAGATTACGACGTCTGTATTAATAAGGGAACCGACGAGTCAAACGCTGTCGTTTTACGAGTATTACATTAGGAAGCAGCAAGAGCAAGATCCTGGGGAGAAGAAGACGATGTGGCCAGGGGTAGTTGGGAAGGAAAGCTGGGGGCACGACATCGGCGATTACGTCTCGAGCGGGAGAGCGACCAACGGGCAAGTGAGAGAGATTTTGGGGGATAGGTGCACGACTAATTTGAGAGAACCTGGGTACGAGACCGAATGGGTAGATGAGACGAATAAACCGGTGAGGACGCACGCTAGACCGATCGCGAAAGAGTGTAAAATTTCCGAAAGCGATTACGAACGGTTCAAGAACGTTCTCCGATGGTTCGATGTCGTCGGCACGACGGACAACTTCGACCACTTTTTGTTGACGCAAAGTCGAACGGTCGGAGTTCGATATCCGCAGTATAAGAAATCAAATTCTGGAAAACACGAGAGACAGTGGGATCCAGAGATGAAGATCAAAGTAGAACAAGCGACGACGTTCGATAAACGAGCTTACGAGTTGGCGAAGCGACTGCAACGCGAACAAGTCGAAAAATTCTACGGCAGTTGGGCAACGTTGGACGAGAAGTTCGTGAAACCGTTCCAATCGAAAACAGAGGGTGAATTCGTCGGCGGTAAACCTCCGAAAAGTTTATACAAGTGGGTAAAAACGAGCGAAGCGATGGCGGTGGACGCTGCGCCGGTCGTTCCGGACTGTTGGACCGACGATACCGGAGGTGGCCAGGCGACGGCATACATCGTCTTCGAACCCGTCGCGATGGTCGATAAAGACGTGAATTTGCACTGCGTTAAAGGGTGTAACTTTGACTCTTAGAGATTAATAAGTAAAATACTACCATTAGCTTTGTTACAATGTATACTATATACTACCGTTGATCTATTTAGACATCGAGAATACCATCGAAAGAATCCGTCTCGATCATATTAAACCTTTGCGCCTTTCTTCAGCTCGCAAGGTAGCGTAGCGAATCCCTTCTTCACTCGAATCACCCAAAACATCAAAAAGAAATTGTACGGCTGAGCGTTCGAGCTCACTCAAATCTGGATGCCAGAATCGTATGATAAGAACGTATCGGTCTTTACTTTTCGAAAAATTATCGGTGCTGTGAATGAAACTCGTATCCGCGACGCACGCTTTTCCATTTTTCCACCAGTGCTTCTCCCCGCCAACGTCGAACCAGCATTCATTTTCTGGCACGTCGAGGCCGACGTGCGACGTGAGAATAAAATTTGTGAAGTCCGTGTGCGGTTTAATACCAGTTCCAGGTGGCTGCCGCGCGAAGAAAACTTCTACGGAAGGCGAAGACGCCTCTCGCACGAGTCGCGTCGTCTTCGGGAACAACGTCGTGTTCGTGTCGTCCCACGTGCACCTGTCTTGCAAAACGAGGGTTCTCCAGTTTGGCCCGTACGCGACGGCGTCTGCGTCCGCGGCTTTACTCCAAATCGAGTTCCCCAGACTTTCCAAATCTGGGTTGTTCAGCGCGCTCGTGAGTTCGTCGCGGATCGTTTCGTACTCCTTTTCTAACCTTTCCAGCCACGCGAACCTGCCGTCGTGGACGTCGTGCCAAGGGTCCGCTCGAAGACCATACATGAAGGATTCCGCTTCCTGCCGCCCTTTCGTCGGATGGTCTCTCTTGTACTCTCGCCCAGACGCCAATAACTCCAGACTCTGGACGACGCGAGTCGCGGACGTGCCGAACGCGACGTACAAAGCGTCCGAGATGGTGCGCACTCGGTCGTCGTCGTCGTCGTCGTCCCCCTGTTGACAGCGGAGTTTTTGTACCGGTTTCCCCGAACGATTTTGGTGTGGTGGGCGCGCATTCCTTTTGTTGCGTGCAGAGAGTCGTTGTGGTGCACCGCCGAAGAGGTTTGAAGACGACGACGAGAGTAGGGTCGACGAGAAGACAGAGCCGCGAAGCATCTCAAAACGTGTCGGTGGTCCCGAATGTCACGTCAACAGACAAAGTCGAAAGACAAATTTGCGTCTCAGATAAGAAGAACAA
The DNA here is from genome assembly GCA_009618085.1 of Bathycoccus sp. SAG3. Classification (NCBI taxonomy): domain Eukaryota; kingdom Viridiplantae; phylum Chlorophyta; class Mamiellophyceae; order Mamiellales; family Bathycoccaceae; genus Bathycoccus; species Bathycoccus sp. SAG3. Next base: position 11,365 of record VIAU01000022.1, on the reverse strand, counting down.
AAGCAGCAGCCAAAATGGAACTTTTACTCCTTGGATAAATGTTTGGGGTTTTGGCTCTCTCGGGCAAAGCGATATCATTCCTTTTTTGTTTCGTTTCTCTTCGTCGTGTGTATGACTGCGCGCACTTGAACTTTTTATTACACTTTTTTCACAACTCGTTCATCAACTGAACGATACTCATCACTTGTTCTTGCAGAGGAGGCGCTTCTCCCCGATCCGCGAATCCGTCTTCTAATTCGTAATCGTCCTCGTCGATGCTATCCATGCTGTCGGGGACTTTTTTACTGACATTTTCTTGACTGCTGTTATAATTATCTATGTACGCGTTGCCAGTAGGAACCGTAGGTGTGGCACTGGTCGATGCACCGCCATTGCCGCTGCTACTATTTGAGAATACATCCGCTCCCGATGAAGCGGTATTGGTCGAGGCGTTCCCGTTGGTATTAAACGTCGACGTCGGGGCCGTGATTGATAACGATCCGGTGTTGTTTGTCGCGTTCGTCGGCGCCGTCGTCGTCGTCGTCGAAGAATTCTCTTTTATGCGTTTCACAAACTCCTTAAAGCTGTTAAAGTTGTACAGCTCGAACAGTTCTCTAGACATTCTCAGAAATGTAAAACACTCCATCGGCGGTAACTTTTCGCCAGTCTTCCATAGTTCCACTTCATCCCCTTCGCCTCGCGCATTGTATATGATGCGTTCGTACGCGGATCGATCGAATCGACACAACGCGTTTTCACCCGCCACTCGCACGTTATGCTTTGCCGCCGCGGTACGAATTTGCCTCAATAAACCTTCCGGCCCGCACCTTGCAAACCACGGGTGATCGCCGTCCACCATCTCTACGCATGTAAAATTCAAACGCGCGTTATATTTGGCGCATATCTTTACGATTGGTTCGTACCCATCGCGTTCGGGGGCAAAATCGCCCGATCGCGTGTTAAAGTACCCAGCGGTTAATTCAGCCGCGTGCGACCGGGAGTTGTACCACCAATGCACGCCGGCGCATTTGATGGCCACATTCACGCCAGTTATATCATAATCGAAAACTTCTCGCGTGGTTTGTAACGTCTTGTCGCCGTGTTTGATGAGCTCTTTCGCGTACCAATTGAGAAAGAATTGACCGTATTCGCTATCCCAACTCCCTCGATCGGCTCGAAAAAAACCAGTTTCTTGAGGTAAGTTGTTGTATCCGCCGCAATCGTGCGGGCCAGAACCGCCCCATTCAATGCGTCCAACCTCGGCGGCGTGCCTCGCCAATGCGCCTAACGCTCGTTGATCGTAGCATTGAAACTCACCAATACCCGGGAATCTCCATTGCGAACTGTTCGGTGATCGTTTATTTTCCGGATAGGAGGGATATCGTAACTCCCCGCACGGTCCACATCCAACCGCAATCTCTGAAATAGTCGTTTGCAATAGATTTTCAAACGTATCTCGAAACGACACCATGAAATCTCGATAGCACTCTCTCGGCGTCCTCCCTGCGACCGTCCTCGCGTCGTCTGCCCACAACGAAATGCACTCTGGGTTTCTGTACCCGTACTGATCGGTGAAAAACAAATCTGGATCTTGAATCCCAGACTCTAAGACCCAATCCGGTAACTTAATCTCGTACACGTCGCCGACGTTTGCGCCACACGCGTGGAAACTCATCACCGCTTGGACTTTCAAACCTAACTTTTCGCATATTTGAAACAGTTCGTAATACGGGGTCCAATCGTAATTTCTCGGCTGTTTTCTCTCGACTATACCCCACCAGACGTCCACCATGACGCCGTCTACGCCTACTCTTGCCAACGCGTCCAACGCGACTTCCAAAACTTCTTTATTCTCAAGAACTCCGTCTCTAGAGACGACGTCCAAAGGAAGCATCACGTAGAAAGGAATCGCATCTCGAGCCCAGGACAAATCGCGTTTCTTCCATTTCCGAGTGTACCCAGAAGTCGCCCCTGTGGCGGTTCGCGAAGCATCCGTCGTCGGCGTCGGCGTTTCTGTTGCGTTCGCATCCGCCAGAGACGACGACGACGACGACGACGACGACGACGCGGAAGGTCCTCCCGACCATCTTGGCTGCTCGTTCGATACCATCGTCGAGTCTTCCTCGTCTTCTTTCTTCGCGCTCGTTTCCTCGTCTTGGCTCGACAACGCGCTTCTCCCCGTCACCGCCCTCCTCTTCTTCTTCTTCGGCTTCGTCTTCTCCTTCGTTTCGATCAAAGCGCGTCGCATCTTCCTACCTCCCCGATGATCCGCGTCGATCGCGAGCCTCTCTCCCTCCCACGGTCGCGTCGACGCTTTACACGCCGCACCGACGACGACGTCGTCGTCGTCAACGGAGAGAAGATCTCTCTTCTTTCTCCTCCCTTTCCGACGTGTGATTGGGAAGACAAAAGATGTCGTCGTCGTCGTCGTCGTCGTCGTCGTCAAACAACGCGCCACCATCTCCCGCCGCCGCCGAGGGACGACGACAACTGTTTGGAGGAGGTGCGACGACGACGTAAACGACGACACGCTCTTCATGTCGCGTCTCTCCCTCTCTCTCTCTCTGTCTCTCTCTTTCTAAAGTGAAGAAGAATCCTCCAAAGAGTATCATTTTTCTCCAATCGTGTAACTATATGTTTAGGGTATCAAGACAAGAAAACAAACCCTAAACTTGACATCCCCCGACTTTTTGGGGCTCCTGTCTCTTTGAGATATTTAAAAAAAAGCATCAAAAGCATCGTAACGGTAAGGCTTTGTCTCCTTTTGGGCGCGCATATGTCGTGAACACACACACACACACAGAGAGAGAGAGAGAAGAACACCAAAACACCACCAAACGACGGACGGACGACGACGAAAATAGAGCGTCATAGTAGTATCTAAAACGTTGTGTTTTTCATGTTTGTGGAAGCGTCGATCATCGTCGGGGCGATTTTGTGCGCGAAAGCAGCGGCGGTGACGTACGCGTACGTGTACCATCGAGACCGCTTCGACGCGGAATGCGAGAGGTGCGAACGGGCGACGCGGGGTCTGTCGTGGAAGGAGGAGGAGGAGGAGGAGGAGGAGGAACCGGTCGCGCCGAAGCGGATGAAAGACGTGAAGAGAGGACGAAGTTTTAAGAAAATGTTTAGCGGCAAGAAGGAGAAGGAGAAGAAGAAGAGGAGGAATGCGGGAGGAGGCGAGAAGGAGACGTAGCGTAAGGTGATGCGTTTGGATTTGTGTTGTCGTAGGCCTATGTTTTATTCATTATTTGTGCGAAGAGTTGAAGTACTCGAGCGAGTAGTGTCGAGAACGCGCTGTTCGCGCGAACCCGTTCTCTCGTCTTTCTATTAAGTGTCGATAGATGTTTCCATCCCAATTTTCAAGACTTCCAAAACGAGTCGTCGCCGTAAGTTTACCATATCTTTTTGGTGGAACGTGAACGCGTTGTTTGCCAAATCTTCATCGGTGAAACTGGCAACGTTTCGAGCGTAATTGAGCATGAACATGCCGCAGTCGCTCCCATTCATTTGACGGGGAATTTCACTCGGATATTCCTCTTTCCATTCGGTGATGTCCCATTTTTCGTTCAACTTGTTCTCAGCTTCGTCGACGACCCATTTTATTAGGTTGCGAACAACATCTCGGTCGCGACCGAGTAAGGAATCGTAATAGGAAACAACTTTGCGCTTCAAATCAACCACGGCTAAGACCCAATGGACGCCTTGGTGCACGGGTATTATAACTTTCTCGCACTTGATTGGTAAATACCCCACCTTTTTTTCCGTCGTCCATCGGCGAACTTTGTTGTATTCGTATACGCCGGCATCTTGGAACAGTTTGTTTAAGAAAAACGTGTTGAAGAAATGACATCGAGGATGCCCTTTTGGTCCACACCGTTCGCGCTCGCGGCGACCGAGGATGCCGAGCGTAAAATTGACGCATTCATCGTTCAACCAAGTAACAGGCGCCAATGTGTGAATGTCTTTGCCTTTTAACGGCACGACGCCTTGCCCGGGCAACTTTGCGCACGCGATGTCGACAGATTCCGCGGCGTCGTACGCTTCGTCGATTCTTTCATCTTCTTCTGCCGTAGGAAGTTGATCGAAAATATCAACTTCTTTCGCTTTCTTTTGAACGATTGCTTCTTCTTCCGCCTCTTCTTCCGCTTTTTTCCGATCCTCCGTCGCTTTGACGCGTAAATTTTCTCTCTTCTTTTGTTCCAAGCGAAGCGCCTCTAACTGCGCGCGCAGCGGATCCTTCTCGGCCTCCTCCTCGGCCGCGGCGATACCAGTCGCGCGTTTCGCTGCTCTGGAAGAAGCTTCTAATTTCAACTCCGTGGGAGACAAAGGCGAAGTGTTGAACTTGGTGTGCGTGCCCCCCATTTTCGTTACGGTGGTGACCGTTTTCGGCGTCGTTACTTTCGTCTTGTCTCTTTCATCTTTATTATCTAATTCTTCTACTAATTTTCGTTGCGTTTCGTTCTGATTCTCGTTCTCTTCGTCGTTGCTAAACGACTCCAGGGCAAACTTTGCGACTTGCGCTTTGTATTGACTCAACTGTTCGCCTTCTGGAGCGCTCTCGACGACTCGTCTCGCCGTAGGACCAAAAATATCGATGTGTTTTTTTCGTCTGCTAAATCTTTTCTTCGAGCCCAAATCTGCGCTGCGTGCTTTGTTGATTTCATCCTTAATACCACCGCTACTGCGACCAGAACTCGCCGCGGCACCCATTTTCGGCGTCGCACTTTTTGTTCGTCGTAAATTCGCAAAGGCGGGCACCGATGGCGTCAAATTACTCGCCTCGATATTCTTGTTCTGGTAGGAAGACGAAGGAGGATTGTCGCTTGTCAAATCAATCACTTCCGGAATTACTTCTTCCTCCGCGTCTCTCGCGTCCTCGGTCAAATCGATCAGATCGCTCTCGTTGTCTTTGCGTCCCCGTTCAATTTCCACCAATTCTTCTCTCGTCGCCGAGGCTTGCTTCACCAAACCCAACGGCGTGTGCCTCGAAGATATCGACCTTTGCTTGCACAATAATCTCTCCGCTCGATTAAACGTCAACGCCGGCTTCCCAAATCCGGGACTGCTCGACGTCGCGTACGTTTCCCGACTCGCCTTTGCCGCTCTCGCAAACGTATCCAAAGTATTTTCGTTCTCTTCGTTGCTCCGGAATCTAAACTCCTCTTCCTCTTCTTTTTCTTTTTCTTCTTTTCTCGAAGAATACTTCCCGGCCGAACCGTAGTAACAAAAGTTGTTATTGGACGACGACCACAGCGCTTTTTTTCTCTTCCTTTCCTCTTCTCGCACGAACACTTTCCTTCCTACGATTGGTGTCGTTAAGATGTCGTTTAACTCGTCCTCGTCGTCTCGGTGGTGACCGCGCGAAAAAATGTTCCTCCGTCGCGATTCGCTCGACACCACTGGCTTTTGAATGTACTCGTTGGTCCTTTTTTGTCTCTTTTTCCACTCAAAGTCCTCCTCTGAGGTATAATAAAACGTCGGTCGTAAACGCTCTCTTTCGATTCGCGCGTCGTGAAACGGGAGCTCTCTCGGCGCGGCGGCGGTTTTCGGAGACGCGTATTGGACGAAGTGATTCGGTTCGCGGCGTCGCGCTTCTTCCTCTTGGTTGGTGGTGGTGTTGGTGTGAAGCGCGTTGTTGTTTCGAAGAATTCGATTTCGATTCTTTCGCGCTTCTTTGAAAGTCGTCGTCGGGGTGGTGGTGTCCTCCTCCTCCTTCGCGTCTTTCCTCGTCTTCTTTTGTTGAAAGGCAGACAGAATGCGCTTGCGGAAATCCACGGGCATCACGAACGGCCGTCGCCCTGAGGTCCGTTCTTTCTTTCCCTCTCTGCGCTTTACGCGCGATCGTAGTCCTAAAGACGAGAGAGAGAGAGAGAGAGAGAGAGAGAATCGAGACGTTTCGAATGACGACAAAGGTCGAGTGTATAGATCTTTCGGTGCGACGAAACGACTCGAAAGAGCGACGAGGCGAGACCAGCGTAAATACAAACGAATAACGAATAATCACAACAATAATCGACTCTCTAAAATCTTCGCGAAGGCTCGAGCCCCTTCGATGTCCCTGTCCTTATTTTTCCGGATGATTTGAATGATGTCTTTGACGTACGCTTCCTTCGTTTCGTCTTTACCGGACGCGAACGTTTCGAGAGTTTGAACCGCGGCGGAAGGAGCGGGGAATTTCGCCAAGAGCTTCGCGATCCACACGATTTTAGACGGCGGTTCAGACCCTGGGCTTTCCGTGCCTGGTCTCGGACCTTGCTGTAACACGGCCCTTTTAACGATGGAGGCGCGCGGGATGCGGGAAATGTTGCTGTAAATTTCCACGGCGCGAGATTCGTTCGCCGCGGAGGCGATTTCGAGGATTTCGACGCCAGCGTACAAGGCTTTTCGCGAGCCGTACGGGAGGAACAATTTCTTCGAAGAAGGTTCAAACGTGGCCACCTCGCTCAAATCTACCGTTTGTCGTCCCGGCTCACAGTTCTCGAGAAGCTTACACGCGATGGAGTCATCTTGAATGTTGACTAAAGCGGCGCCGGAGATGGATTTCGGCAATGTCATGAAGACTTCGTTCGCGAGGTCCGTACCGCGGCGGCCGCCGTTGGCATATAAAGCAGAGACCGCGTTGGCGACTGTTTCCGCGTCGTACTTAGTATCGACGAGATGTTGCGCGATTGCAACTGCATCTCGCGAATCGAGGACAGTTTGCGGCACCTCTTTCGCCGCCGCGGGGGCGGGGACGACGACCTTTGGCTTCTCTTCTTTTGCTACTTTTTCTTCTTTGGTTGGTTGTTCTTCATTCTTCTTTGGTTGTTCTTTTTTTGTCGTCGGCGGCGGCGTCGGCGGCGGCGGCGGAACCGCAACGAGACCATCTGATGACGACGTTTTTTCATCAACAAACTTGAGAAACTTTTTGTAATTCTCGTTCCAAAGGGCATCCGTTTTCATCTTGGCGATGGATCCAGAGGCGCGAATCGGAGTCGAGGGATTCGTCGCGACGAAACCGCTTACAAACTTTTTCATGTCCTTCGGATTAACAACCGCAGAAGTCGCCGTCATCACAACTGGAACAGCAGCAGCAGAAGAAGAAGAAGCAGTTACAGCTTTTGCATCGTTGAGTTTCTTGCCATTCACGGCGTCTCTTTCTTCTTGCATTCTCTTTTCGAATAGCGCTTGTTTTTCTTTTTCTCTCTTCTCCCTTCGCACTCGTTCTTCCTCCAAATCTTTCAAACGCTTTGCCTCGGCTTCTGCTCGTCGCTTCTCTCTCAACTCAGACGCGACGCGTATTTTTGCTTTATATTCTTCCGCTCTCTTTTTGCTCAATTCGAGAAATTGCTCTCTCTTCGCTTTCGCCGCCATGGTGCGCTCCTCACGAAGTTTCTTCGCTTGTTCTCTCGCTTCTGCCGCTTGTTCTTCCCGCACTTTCTTCACTCTTTCCAACTCCGCAAAATACTCGCTCTTCTCCGCCGTTTTACGCACTTCAAAGTCTTTTTTGTACTCTTCGTTTTCGCGTCGTTTGCGAATGTTTTCCGCCGCGACATACAACGCGCCGTCTGTTTCCATCACGTCCGCCATGTCCTCGTCTCTGCTCAGATCGCTCTTCTCCAATGACTCTAAATATAACGCGAGAAATATAGCTGCCGCATTTGCATCCTTCTGCGCGAACGATGTCGCAAACGCAGATCTTCGAGTATTTTCTTGTCGTCTCGTGCTCGCTTCGTTTGATTTCATCTCCTCAAATTTTTGCACTTCTGCGAAATGGTCTCGGTCCCACACCATTCTACGTTCTTCCTCTTTCTTCCTTTGGCTTCTCAAAGACTTGGTGAACTCTACCCGTCTCGCTTCTTCCTCCATGCGCGTTTGCACTTCCTCTTTTCTCGCTGTGATTGAAACCGCCTCGCTCTCGCTGGACAACGTTACATCGAAGTTCTCGCGTCTCGATTGCACTTCGGAATCTTTAATAGCAAACTCATCCAACAAGACCGATAACTCTTTTTGCACAGAGTTTCTCCTCTCGCCTTCCTCGTTTTTTATTTTCTCCACCGCGATTAACGCTTCATTCAAAGTAACCTCGACGCGTTCAATATCTGCGTCTTCAATCAACTGCAACCGCGCTTCGTCCATCAACAACTTTTCGTGCTTCTCGGCATCCATTCTCAACTTATATTCGAACTGTTTCTTGTCTAACTCTTGGTTATCTTCGCCCTTGCCACCTTTTTCTCCTCCTTTCAGCACTTTATTTACCCGTTTCTCTTCCGCTTCTCGATTTCGTTGCATCTCCTTTACGCGTTTCCTCGCCTCCTTGGCGCACTGCTTCCTCCTCCTCACGACTGCAGATTTCTGCATCTCCAATTCGCGCTCCAAATCTTTGACCGCTCTCCTGGCCACCATTAGCGCCTCCCTCGCGTATACCGCGATATTCACGTCGTCCTTCTGCAACCGCAGCGTCTTATCTTTCAAAACATTCAGCATCTCCTCTTCCTCCTCGCGCTTCTCTTCTTCGACGTTTCGCAAGCGTTTCATTTCCTCCTGTAAAACTCCTTCCAACACTTTATCCGCTCGAATTCTGCGCGCGTCTTCCTCTGCGCGTTTCTTCGTCTCTTCCTTTTGCAGTGTCACTTCGTTTTCGTCTACTTCCCTCCGTCGTTCTGTTTCCATTTTTTCCGCTCGTTTCAATCGCTCTCGCACCAATTTGATCTCGTTTTTCATTTTCGTGCGCCGAACGTCCTCGGCCGCTCTCGTTCTTCGTTCCACCGCGGCGACGTTGTTCAGCTCTGCGTTTTCCGAGACTTCGTTTTCGTTCAGCGCGAGCAGCTCGGCGCCGCTCATCGCGTTCACCGAGAGTTGTTGCTCCTTCATAAAGTCTTTCGTCGAATATTCCGACCCCGACGGCGCGGACAAAGACGATCGCATCGCCATCGCGATGACAGTTCGTCGACGATGATGGTCTCGATTCAAAAATCTTTTCTTCTTCTTCTTCCCCAACGGTTGGTGGTGGTGTTGGTGTTGCGTCTTTTTTGCGACGACGACGACTTTGCGAGCGCCATTATGAGTAGTACTACTACTACTCGGCAACGCAAGGCCCACGTGCTGCTGCTGGTGGTGGTGCATTTCTCTCTCTTCTCTCCTTCTCTCTCTCTCTCTCTCTCTCTCTCTCCGCGTGTTGTAGTATCGCGCGGCAAAGCTTTTAAACGTATCAAAGGAGAAAAAAAAAAGCAATTGCGGATTTGAATTGGAATGATGTGGAGAGCGTTTTAAAAGGTGTGGATTCGAAAAACACTGGTTTTCAAACACCAACGACACAAAAAAAATATCTTTTTTTATGCGTCTCGTCTCTCGCTTACTGATACCCTACATGACATGATTTGAAACCCTAAAAACACAGCCTTTTCTTTTTTTTTTTTTGTTCGTTCGTGTCTTTTGGAGATGGGATGAAATGATGTCTTCTCATTATCATCCGAAACATACACACACGCAAAAGTGTAGTATTGCGCGATTCTTATTCGCAAAGTCGACTTTGACGAACGCAAAAGACGAAACGACGACGACGACGAGAATTATTGTGTTGTTGTTTTTGCGACGAGACGGCTGATTCTATAGAGTGTGGTCTCTCTTTTTGTGGTGTAATAAAGCGAGAGAGAGAGAGAGAGAGGAAGAAAGAGAGATGCGAACGGCGACGCCGAGCGGTGCGACCACGACCGGAAGGGTCTTCCAACACCATCATCATCATCAGAGGCGGTTTAGTCGTCCTCGGTGGTCTCGAGGCGATGGTACTAGACAACAACAACAACAACAACAACAACGCGGTGGTGCGCGCGCGATGGCGGCGGGGAAACCAGGGATGGATGGCACGCCGTACGTGGCGAAGAACACCTTCGTCATCCCGTCCGACGAAGCCGGGGTGAAAGCGGCGGATATCGTGAGCCGGTTTTTGAGCGAGATGGACGGTCGAGAACGAAAGATGAAAACGATGCCCGATTACACGTCGTCCTCGTTGAGGGAGGTTGGAACGAACACGTACGAGTTTACGCAGGAATGGAAAACAAAAGTCGGGTACGAGAGTTGGATGAACACGCCGGAGAGACGTCGGTCGCACTTTCCAGTCGGAGTGTACCAGTATTTGCCGAAAGATAAGTGGTCGGTGCCGGAGAATTTCGCGCCGGTGATTAAACAGAAGGATCCGCCGAAACCGAAGAAGAAGTGAGCAAGAAAAGACAGACAGATAGACAGACAGAATTTGTAATCGTTGATTAATAATATTCGTTCGAATGATGTGTTAGTACAGCTGCTGCTTATATTTTTCTTTTAAGCTAAGCTCCGATGCGGCCTTGGATGATATCGAGCCAAACTTGCGTTCCCCATACCGGAATATCATCGTTAGAAGGAGTCGTTGAGCGTTGTTGTTGCCCTTCTATTTGCGGAGATGGTGCGGTAAGAGAAGGAGAAGAAGTAGCCGGGGAGGTTGAAGTTACGGCTGCTGATCCTCCCCCCGCGACTGCACTGTCACCTTGTAATTTCTTTTGTTGATTCAACTCTTTCTCTCTCATCGACAAGTATTCGGCTCTGTCGTATGGATCCATCTGGTCCAAAGCCGCTAGCGATAACCCTCCATCTTCATCCATCATACCATCCCCAGTTAACATTTGCCACGTGGCGACACAAACCAACACGAGCGGCACGATAAAACCAAACGTAACCACCGCCAAGACGTATTTAACGAACTCGTCCTTAGATAACATCCCCGTGCTTTCATCGCCCATGGCTTTCGTAAACGATTGATATTCCAACTCCACGGTCGTCTGTAAAAACCAAGACCACTCACCAATACCCGGAGGCGACAGCGCGTTATAAAGCATCGTCGCCGCGATATCTTCCGACATTCTCTTCGCCTCGAGATCGTCGTATAAATCTGCCTCTTCGGCGGCCCAAGAGTTGTTCTTGTTTCTACTCGCGCCATCGCCCAATTTCGAGGCCGACGACGACACCGCGTTATACCCTAATTTTTGCAAAGACTCCGCGCGTTCAGGAGACATCTTATTCGAACTAGTGCTGCTACTGCTACTCCTATTGTTTTTAGTCAACCTGTTCGAAACGTCGTCCAAACTTTTATCGGCGAACCTCCAATCCACTTTATCCTCCCTCCTCGTAATCTCGCCTTTCGCATTCACTTTATACGTCGTCACGCCGTAAATATACACCGACCCGAACGGATCATCTTCTTTCTCCTTAGCCAACTCCTCTTCCGTCGCTAAAAACACCGCGCTATCCATTTTTTTCTTCAAACTCACGAGGCTTTCCGACGGTTTCGCCTTTACGAGCAAAGCGTTCGTATACTTTCTCTTTTTCTGTGCGTTTGGTTTCCACGTCGCTTTCCACTGTAAAAATTAGG